>WNWK01004262.1:0-144523 GCA_009830355.1 Cherax destructor | reverse complement strand
TGCTGCTTGTTTACACCTTCGTGCCCGCCAGTATTGTCGTGTCGAGACGACACGCGGTAGGGGGCCCGGCGGATGTAAACAGCCTACCCTGAGCTTTTTCAAACTGCGCGGCACTATGGTGCTGCCCTCTATAGGCCTATCAAGGTCGGGCTGGTCAGCCATGCTTCTCTCTCACTAACACGGCCTACCTCACTGAAGCAGCATCTCCTCCTACGAACTGGCTCCCGGTCCCCTCGCACTCTGTCCCCGTGTATTCCTACACCTTGCCATTAATAAACTGAGTCTAGTCATCGGCCGTATCTCTGCACCTACGCTACCATTCTACTGCCCAAAGTAAGCAAGCCAAGAAGTTAGACTTAACAGAGATTTCAACTAGTAAATTGAAACTTAAAAATATTGTAATAAAAGCCTATCTCAGCAGTATGGAATCCTCCACTCACAACACAATTCGACCAATATGAAACACTATGAAAACAAACTACAACAAACACGTAACACAATACACATACCATACAGCAACGTTGACACCAGTATAACACAATGAGTTTGCACTGAACCTGAAATATAACTGTGCAATCAGCTCATGGTGGTAGCGGGCGAAGGAATGCCTGGAGTCATACACTTTCAGTTGCCACTTCTGGGTCTGCAGGCAACCTTCAGTAGTACTTCCGTCATCAGAGGTACTGCCAGATGGTCACCTGGTATCTCACCAGAGGGTCATCTGATATGCCCTAAGATAATTCAATTTTCAGTGTGGACTGATCCAACCACAGCACTACCGATGGAAGCTACGTTGAAACAAGAATGATAGTGATTACTTTTGTCTAGCAACCGAATTTCCCAAGAGGGGAAAATATCCCTACTAATGAGGCCAAAAAAGAAAGGGAGAGTTGGGGTACGTATTTAGATTCGACCAATGGAAAGAGAGAAGAGGTCCAAGAGTCCCTCTGTCGTAAACGACTCATTTTAAAGGGATCTCACTATGTGAGTCTCTATAGCTGATTACATCTATCCCTTCAAGTGATACTCGAGCCAAGGAATTGGGGGCTAACCTCACCTTCCTCGGATCAAACATCATTATCACTCATCCCCTAGGCCCTCACCTAGATTACGCAGCTCAGTTCTGGTCTCCATATTTCAGAATGGATATTAATTCGCTAGAAAACATTCAGCGTAGAATGACTAAATTAATACATAGCATTAGAAATCTTCCGTATGAAGAAAGATTGAAGACCCTAAAATTACATTCACTTGTAAGACGAAGAATGAGGGGAGACATGATCGAGGTATACAAGTGGAAAATAGGTATTAACAAAGGGGATATAAATAAGGTCTTGAGGATATCTCTCCAAGAGAGAACCCGCAATAATGGATTCAAATTAGATAAGTTTAGATTTAGAAAGGATATAGGAAAGTATTGGTTTGGAAATAGGGTAGTTGATGAGTGGAACAGTCTGCCTAGTAGGGTTATTGAAGCAAGGACCTTGGGTAGTTTCAAATTTAAGGTTGGATAAATTCATGAATGAGAGGGGTTGGATTTGAGTGGGACTTGCACATAAGTAAATAGAATTATCAATGCTTATTTCTTGGGTAGTATTGAAAATTGGGTTGAGCAAATATTCTGGTAGTGGGACGGATTGTGAAGGACTTGCCTAGTATGGGCCAACAGGACTGCTGCAGTGTTCCTACTTTCTTATGTTCACTGTATCATTCTTATGAAGTAAGGCTCACCGGGAAACAGGACCGGTGTTTCCTGATACCAGTGGAGCTCTGGGTCGTCTGACCGAGGCCCTCCACTGGAATTTAAATACTTTCCCATGATAACTCTTATTAATAATTATACTAACATTACAATATTTCTTCTGCTAATAGTAATTTAATGAATCCTCCCTCCCAGTTATATTAAAAATAATAATTACACCTTTCAAGATTGACCACCGAATACAGACAAATTTAAGATCTATTATTAAAAACATTCTTTCAAATTTGTATAGCCAATTACAGCCACTTGCAGAGAGCGAAGTTTAGCGGAATGAGGTGGTGAGATTATTTTATTCACAAAAAAATGTGCTAAACCCATATGTTTGGGTCACAGATGATCAAGGAAAAAAGCTACATTAGGTCAGTATACATTTAAGCGGAAATGAAAGTGCCCTGTGAGAATTTATATTTATTCATGTATAAACTTTTACAACAAAAATCAGTTACTCTTCAAGATTTTGAGTTCGAGAAGCTTAAAGAAAGATTACAATATAAAGAAAATGCTTTATGAAAGCGGTACAATTTTCTGAATAACTTCAGGGGGCTTTGTAACCTCTAAGATATATTGACATACATTTTTTTTCATTCAACTCAAAATTACATAAATCTCCGTTCATTAAATATAAACATTCGACCTTAATGAGTTCTCGTTTTTTTCATCAAATACTGAAAACTTAGCTGAAACTAAGAAAAAGAGTGAATGTTTTACAATATAAACTAACAAGGTATATATAAAACGGACAGATCAATTAATATTTTTCATCCCTTCAAAGGGTGGTGTCTTGATGATGGTGAAAGACTTTAGATCTAAGGAGTTTTTGAGTTTGCGTCTCTTTCCTTGGATGAAACTTGATAACATCCCATTCCCCAGGTGCTGTATGACCTTCATTAATATAATAAATATTTACCTATATGTTGGTGGTATAAATCCTGCATGATAGCGCTGGTACTGGAATTATTAGGTTGCTTTCTTATCATTTATCACTATTTACTATTTTGATCTTAAATCACTGAATCTGTTCGTCTTATTACTTACTGACTAAAGTACAAGTTGTATCGAAATTTTCTTATATTTGGTAAAGAATCAGTGGTAGTGGTCACTTATCTAGTATTATTACAGTCATGGAGAAGCGATAAAGTAGTGAATGTTACAGTGAATGAGAAATGGAAGGCAATCATGTTTGTCCTGAAGAAGGGAAGGGCAGCACAGTTTCTTGGAGCAAGAACACTTCACCTGCTTTTGAAGGGTCATGACCTGGGGTGTAATGATGGATTTCTGATATTCTACAATCGTGGTAACAACATTGCTGTGAATTCTTTCACTCAACTTAGTGATGTACAGATGGGGTTGATGCAGCGAGTGAGTGAATCTTGGCGTGGAGTGTGCTGATGGCGTCCTGATGCTTGACGATCTGTTGCTCGTGGTATTGCACCTTGTCTTGGTGTGTGAGTATGATGTCGCGATGGAAGGCTGCTTCCTGCTGGTGCTCCCTGATGTGTTCTTCGTGGGAGGTGATGCTATCCAGGCAGGCGTCGAGGGTTGTCTCTCCTACCACGTGGTTACTCTCTCTCAGCTTAGCACGTAGTTGCTCCAGCTGCTCTTGTTCCTACACCAGAAGGACAACACATAATGTTAGATATATGTTGATGGTCCCTGGGATCATCGCCCCAGTCTCAGCCCAGATCCAAAAATGAAATATTACAGAAATAAGAAGTGTGAAGAACCACATAAAGTGCGTAACTTTATAGTAAGTACATTAATTTTCTTTTCTTTTTTCTAAAGGGGAAGATCTAAACTCGCAAGGATTATACAGCACTTGGGAAATGAGAAGTAATTAGATTTCATCTGAGGAAGGGGAAGTCCACTCGAATTCTTTGGATCAAACCTGATTACAGCCCACTCCCCAGGCGCTGAAGGATCCTTACGGGTTTAGCGCTTCCCCATAAATATAATAAAAAGTTCTCATTCACATAATGTTTGACCTGGTCTGAGCCAGGTCATCACCACCGCCGTCACCACCACCACCATCACGTTGGCTACTGCAGGTCGAAAGAGCATAAAAAAATCTGAGGAAAATGCATAACGCTAATTAGACAGTTGACGCTTGACTTTGACCGCTGGAGTGGTAAATACTGTGACAGTGTGTGGTGGAGGGAGGTGGGGCAGAAGGGAGTGTGGAGGCGGGAGGGAGAGCAAGGTGGGTGGGTGTATGTGGTTCAAGATGGTGAAAGTGGAAATGTGGTGGGGAGAGATGACAGAGGAAAGTGGGAGTGTGGTGGAGATTGGGTGATGGAGGGATAAGGAGGGGTTGGAGAGTGTGTCAGGGTGGAAGAGGGAGCGGCAGGAGTCTGAAGTGGGTAGTGAAGAGAGGGAGGGAAAGGTCTTGGGAGTGTGTAGTGGTGAGAGAGGCTTTAAGACGTCAGGGTGTGTGGGGAAGGAAGAGATGAAAGAAGCAGGGAAGAGGAAGAGTTGGGAATTAAGAAAATTAAGTGAATTAGGACAGCAAGAAAAGTTTAGGGAAGAAAGAAAATAAACTGGAGAAACAAGAATGAATGTAGGAATAGGATGGAGATATACAAGAAACGACATAGCATTTCATAGAAAGATAAAATATTCGAAGTAGAAAATTAAAATTTAGTGAAAAAAAAAAAACAGCGATTATGACAAGCCTAGTGGAACCTCGTAACACTGTTAAATGCGACAGCCAGAAGCCAGAGACAAGTGTTAATTAGGTTATGTATCAGAGCAGAGCTTCTTTTTTGAGAGCAAATTGTATCAGGCTCTCTGGAGTTCAGTGCGCCAGATATGAGAAGGAAAAAGAAAAATATTTTTGGTTTGCAAACAGTGTAAGGTTCGCTCACAAGCACTCGTACTTGAATCACATACACACACACATCCACGCAATTTAATAATGGATTCAAGAATACAGATGACTGAGCTCAAAGAATAGGATAGGGAGAAAGCTACGCTAGTTAATTGAAGTGAATAGGCAAGGCCCAAGAGCTAGAGCTGAACCTCCAAAGGCACATATTAAAAGAACGGCCTTTATAAACCTTTAACGAGGGATCCTTCAGAGCTAATGCTCATGTATGATCATGTATGATCATGCATGATCATGTATGCAGCACCAGCGTAGAGCCATCAGAAAAAAAATGTAGAAACATTCGAACACTTGTCACGGGAAAGCGCTAATCCCAAAGGGTGGATAAATTATGAATGATTGAAAACCACGGTAATGTGACTTTTTATTCTTCTATACACGCACACTATCATATTCATGGGGAGCGCTAAACCCGTAGGGGTCATTCAGCCCCTGGGGAAATGGGAGGCATTAAAGTTTTATCCTAAGATTATTAGCACAGGTCCCCCTTGAGGGGACACAGTAATTACAGATTTTAGACACTACCATAAGTGACACTGACACCGTCAGTGTAACGTCCTACTGCTCACACTAATACACTCACCGTCAGTGTAACGTCCTACTCACACTAATACACTCACACCGTCAGTGTAACGTTCTACTACTCACACCGTCAGTGTAACGTCCTACTCACACTAATACACTGACACTGTCAGTGTAATGTCCTACTACTCACACTAATACACTCACACCGTCAGTGTAACGTCCTACTGCTCACACTAATACACTCACACCGTCAGTGTAACGTCCTACTGCTCACACTAACACTCACACCGTCAGTGTAACGTCCTACTGCTCACACTAATACACTCACCGTCAGTGTAACGTCCTACTCACACTAATACACTCACACCGTCAGTGTAAAGTTCTACTACTCACACCGTCAGTGTAACGTCCTACTGCTCACACTAACACTACACCGTCAGTGTAACGTCCTACTGCTCACACTAATACACTCACCGTCAGGTAACGTCCTACTCACACTAATACACTCACACCGTCAGTGTAAAGTTCTACTACTCACACCGTCAGTGTAACGTCCTACTCACACTAATACACTGACACTGTCAGTGTAATGTCCCTACTCACACTATTACACTCACACCATCAGCGTAACGTCCTACTCACACTATTACACTCACACCATCAGTGTAACGTCCTACTCACACTATTACACTCACACCATTAGTGTAACGTCCTACTCACACTATTACACTCACACCAGTGTAAAGGCCTACTCACAATATTACACTCACATCAGTGTAAAGTCCTACTCACACTATTACACTCACATCATCAGTGTAACGTCCTACTCACACTGTTACACACACCGTCAGTGTAACGTCCTACTACTCACTCCACCCACCTCCACTGAGTCACCAATAATTGATTAATCAGTCAGTGCCACCCACTCACCTTCTTCCTAAAATACTGTTCTTCCATGACGACACCTCTCTTACCCATGGCCCCACCGGCATCTCTCACAGTGCCACCAGTGCCACCACCAGCGCCAACTCCTGATCCTGCTACATCACCCAGCTTCATCACCCATCTCATGGAGGGAGACACAAAGTTAAATACACCAATGAAAATATTTTACGAGACGAAAATACATAATTTTTTTAATTAGTATGAATCAATTTCATAATATAATTATACTACTGCTTTATTATTATTATTATTATTATTATTATTTAATATTAACCTATAAGCTGTGAGGGCGCTGCTGGTGAAGGGCTCTTTATCAGAGGTGTTGGAGCTACCCTCTACTTCTTAGGGTCAAATCTGATTACTTCTTGTTCCACAAGTACTACATGACTTCCTCATGTTTATAACAGATAGTCTAATAAAGCCTTATCTAACCAAATTCTTAGCTTAACCTAACCTAACCTTATCCAGCTGCATCATATATCCTTATCGCCCGTTATGGAAAAGTATGAATGCTAGATGCCAAGTTAAATAGATTTTGCATCATAAAATAATTTATATCTCTTGTATATAAGTCTCCTAGTAATTGAACCTGATGTTGTTTTAGTAATTTTCAAATCAATGTACTGCTTAATCAACTCTAACCTAGCCTATTATAATCTAACTTAACCTCTTAGTACCTTAACTAACCTAACTTTCCGGAAAAAAATCTAATTTATTTTTAAACAAAATTTCAACACTGTGAGCAATAACCATGAACAAGTAAATATAATTCTGAAAGATTTTATTTTTACATATTTGAAGTAATGATAATAACTGCTGCGACAGTTACTACCTCCTACACCGCCACTCCTAAAACTGTGCAAGTATTAAATAATAATGCAATTGAAAACCCAACATGAGATTAAAATATTTATTACTAAATAATAAGCACTTAGCTTAATCACTCAGTATATCCAGCTCCAAATTCTATAATAAAATCTTCCTAAAATAGCCAATGGAACCTCCATAAGTTGATTAGCATTAACTGGTCGGCTAAATTATCTTTGAAATCAATGTTACTTAGTGAACTCCCTTCAGGGGGTGGCGTGATGTCGGTGAAAAGCTCGTGATCAAAGGAAATGGAGCTAGACTACTTGACAGAATCAAACTTGACTATCTAGCACACCCAGATGACCTCTGCGAGTATTACACTTCCATATTAATATTCGTGACAATATGAAATGAATATTATATACCAGAAGTAAAGAATTATAATAAATGATATTAATAAATTGTTGAAGTGCAAATAATTATGCTAAGTACTCTGTATCTATCATTATAATATATGCAGCCAAGTATGATTAATTATACTGGCATCATTATATCCAACTGAAAACTTACTTACAATTTAAATTCGAAAAGAACCTTTACTCTTAAAATAAAATTTCAGAAAAAAATATTATATTAAAGTCAATATACAGAAATTACAAAAAAATGAAGCCATTGTAAGTAAAGTGTATGAAGTAACCACTAAAATATATAGTGTGTAAGATAAATGTCTTATTAAAGCTAAATAAATGAATACTTGACAAATACGGCAGCTTTGATGAGCATAATTATAAATTTTAGTCATATACTCCGTAAAAAAATATAAATATTAGGAATTCCACAGCGGACATCATAATTATTATTATTAAATTCACAGGGGAAGCTCTAAACCCATAAGGGTTATACAGTGCCTTGGACACCGGAGGTAATCAGATTCAATTTGAGGATGGGGAGGGAAGCTCCAGTTCCTTGGATCAAGTGCCCTACACCAGCCTCAAGGCACCGCCCTGGAAGAAATGATCATTGGCAAAATATCACTCCACATTTATTCAGTTTTTAAAAACTGCAATGCATAAACTTAAGAACTAACAGAATGTGTAAAAAACATATATACATATTATGCAACGAATGATAAAAAGTTTTCTGGTTACAATAACATTATAATTTTGACTAAATAATTTCGAAGATATTAGCCTAGTTACCTAACAAAAATTATCCTGTCCCCCCAAAAAATACTATTCTATTGGCGTATACAAAATACATAAACGTATTAATAATCACAACAGCCACATTGATCACATAATTCAAAATTACTCACCTGATATAAGCAACATTGATAAGAAAATAAAGTCGGTTAGCCATTTGTGACCCAGAATTAAGCGCCTGGACGATGGTAAAATAAGACTTTCACACAAATTCTGACATAGACAACATAGATTATAGAAGATACACAGATAAAGGACAACCAAAATATGGTGTGTGTGTACTCACAAGGTGAGTGGTGCCCGGAGACCAGAGAAGGACTTCAATATGATCCACAGTGCCATGATGACGCTCCCCCTCTGACACCCTGATGAGCACTGATCAACACAACTTAACACTCTGTCATATATCCCGCTTTTACTGGAGCATAAACCTTCCTCTAAACCAATCTGCTTGGACTTCCTACTCATTTCTGCAACATTGCAAGCTCCTGATGATGTGTTGATTGCAACACGAAAGGCCTAGAGCTTTATCATACATGAGATGACATAAAAGTTACTTAAGAGAAATTTAGCGCCGCCCCAAGCTCTTTACAGATTTATTTTGTGAGTGAGAGAGATAGACAGAGCGAGACAGACAGAGACAGAGACAGACAGAGAGATAGACAGAGCGAGACAGACACAGAGAGATACAGACAGAGAGATACAGACAGACAGAGACAGACACATAGAGATACAGACAAAGAGACAGACAGAGACAGACAGACAAACAGAGAGAGGCAGACAGAGAGAGACAGATAGACAGAGCTAGACAGACAGAGACAGAGAGAGAGAGAGAGACACGAGGGACAGATATTGCCCTCCCATCGGTAAAACTTTTTTCATCTGGATGGACCATACAAGGGCAGCTCTGACATGCCAAGTTTCCTGGAATTAATAACAACATTCCATTTTTTTTCAAATATTTGCTCCCCTCTTTGAAAAAGGGAACTGCGTGACAGATACTGATGCAATATGTAAATCAAATTAACACTTCAAAAGCTGATGCTAACATTGGACTATAGTTCCTAGAAATTTAACAGAAGCTGTTTCATACTCAGTACATGGAGGCCAGGTTATCATTATATATATATATATATATATATATATATATATATATATATATATATATATATATATATATATATATATATATATATATATATAAAATTACTGTCATGGAGAGGTCATGTCAGTGTAGTAGATATTTCAGGGTTATTTATGAATATAATTGTAACTTTAATTGATGTGCCAGTATAGGGACCGAGATAACTGGTTCTATTTCCTCACTGCTCTTCTAATAGGCTGTTCTTCTCTCGGTTTTCTAAATAAACTGGAATGGACTGAATTAATAACAATAATGGTGTGTTGCTGGAGGATATCGGTCAGTGAATCATCTAATTAAAAATAAATTATATTTGTGGGTTCGCTGGCCGCCAGCACAATAGCCTCACTGATAAACTAAATTATATACAGTTCCCTTAATAATAAATTATCACATTTTTTTCAAACCATCACATTTAAAATTAGGTATTACTGCTATAAGTTTATGTGACACACTCTATGCAAATTCACTGTGGCATATATGTATATATATATAATCGCGAACAAGCGATACAAAATGCAAAACACCCACAGGGGGAGTTGAAAAACAGCTCTAGGCCTTTCGTGTTGCAAAAAACATCATCAGGAGCTTGCAGTGTTGCAGAAATAAGTAGGAAGTCCAAGCAGATTCGTTCAGGGGAACGTTTTAGCTAGAGCAAAAATTATTTTTAGCGAGAAATACTTGGCCGTAATAATTACGAGTCGGTATTGTGACAAAGAAAAAAATTGTTGATTCATACCAACAATTAGCTGTGTCTTAGGCGAGCACAGACATACATATATCTAACAGCTGAGCTAAGAAAATATTATTTTGATGCAAATAACTTAATGTTTATCTTCGAATACCCAGGCATAATATCACATATTAAAATTTAGACGATAGGCTGCTTGCTCCTAGTCATCAAGTGAAAGTGACGTTTTTAACTGGTAAATGCAGATAAAGGAGTTTATCTACTGATAGATAAATGAAATTTAAATATGAAATAAATCCCCTGGCGTCTGTTTCCATCACAAAGAAAGTAATGTGTAATATGGTGGTGTAATGAATTACAGGAAACTTAGGAATATGTATAATTAAGAGACATAAATGACACAAAAAATATAGAGGGGTCTGTAGATTTCGGCCTTGAACTGAAGCCCACTTCATTAGATAAGGCCCTTTTGTGCTGAATAAGGCCTTTTTCTGCTGAATAAGTTTCTTTTCTGCTGATTAAGTCCCTTTTCTGCTGAAGAAGGCTTCAGGTAGAGGTCAAGGAATGCAGACTATTATGTGTTCACCCGTAGTTGATGCAATGAGGATCTCAGACGTGGGAAGGATAAAAGAGTATTGGCAGCTTTGAAAGTCGTATATCATGGTGGACTGTGTGGTGGGACTCCGGGGAGAGGAGGTGAGATGGATGGGGTGTGGGGAGAGGAGGCGAGAGGGAAGGGGAGAAGAAGTGGCGAGAAAAGGCAGAGGAATGAAAGTGGACTGGGATAAACTGGAAGGTGAGGGAGGGAGATAAAAGTGGGTAGGGAGGAGAAATCGTCACGGAAGAGGATGAATAACGATGATTAGTGAAAGTAGAGTTGTCGGAAGAGTACGAGCAAAAGTGGATGGTGAAAGACAGAACTGAACTTATAAGAGCCAGATACTCGTACATGACGTGGCCACTGCTGCCCCTCAGGGAGGTATCCTGTGTCCACTATCCTAGCATATCTCATCTGAGATATGATAGCAGAACTTACTTTAATAAAGAATTACCCTCCTGCCTTCCCTTCTAACACCATTCAAGCGATGGATGTAACACTGGAAATATCCCGCCTGGTTTTATTAATACTTATTAATCGAGTTAATTTATAGGCATTGGAGCGACAATAATTGAACAACTCTTTGCAAAGTAAATATTATAGGAATAAGAACTATTAAGAAATACACAGGAAAATAATACTAAGTGTATAATGAATGAGCTCAGATTTAGTAGTAATAAACAGCTGTTAATGAATAATGAATATAATTAGAAGTTTAAAAGATCTTTTATCTGTCATATCACGTGGTTAATGAGAAAGAAAAGGCCTGCAATCCTACCAGAGTGCAAAATATTTAAAAGGCTTCTGTCATACTCGTAGTATGTAACTGCCTTGCTGGATGGGTCCGCAATCCTGCCAGAGTGCAAAATATTTAATAGCCTTCTGCTTCACACTCACAGGATGCCACTGCCTTGCTGGATGGTCACTGCCTCCCTGGATGGTCACTGCCTCCCTGCATGGCCACTGCCTCCCTGGATGGTCACTGCCTCCCTGGATGGCCACTGCTTCCCTGGATGGTCACTGCCTCCCTGGATGGCCACTGCCTCCCTGGATGGCCACTGCCTCCCTGAATGGCCACTGCCTCCCTGGATGGCCACTGCCTCCCTGGATGGTCACTGCCTCCCTGGATGGCCACTGCCTCCCTGGATGGTCACTGCCTCCCTGGATGGCCACTGCCTCCTGGATGGCCACTGCCTCCTGGATGGCCACTGCCTCCTGGATGGCCACTGCCTCCTGGATGGTCACTGCCTCCTGGATGGCCACTGCCTCCTGGATGGCCACTGCCTCCCTGGATGGCCACTGCCTCCCTGGATGGCCACTGCCTCCCTGGATGGCCACTGCCTCCCTGGATGGTCACTGCCTCCCTGGATGGCCACTGCCTCCCTGGATGGCCACTGCCTCCCTGGATGGCCACTGCCTCCCTGGATTGCCACTGCCTCCCTGGATGGCCACTGCCTCCCTGGATGGTCACTGCCTACCAGCCAACTACCTAAACGTCTACAACAAGTCATTTAAATATCAAACAGAAATAACGAGTCGCCATAGTGTGATATTAAATATCTGGAAGTCAACAAAATTTGTGCTTGCCATTGATACAAATTTATGCTCAGTACCTCTCACGACAACGAAAAAAAACATATAGTTATGAGACAAAATTCTGAAAATTGCAAGATATTCCTGGAGCCTTGAAGATTGTCTGGTAATCAGAGACGAGGAAAGTGAAATTTGCATGCAATATTCTTGATGTATAAATTACAGCCTCGCAAGAAAACTTTTTCACGGCTATACCATTGCGCAGCTGCGCACTGTGTATGTTGCTTGTTTCTGTGCAATACGAGAAATTATCGAGGGAGAATTTCCAAAAGGAAGGAGTAAGAGAAATGAAAGTGTCCAAATTCGTGAGTTCTAATGAATTAGCTGATGTGTGGGTAAGTGTGTCATTGTTAATATGTGTTAGTGTTACTCTGGTCATAATGTTGTGTTACTCTGGTCATAATATTGTATTACTCTGGTCATAATAGTGTTACTCTGGTCATAATGTTGTGTTACTCTGGTCATAATGTTGTGTTACTCTGGTCATAATGTTAGTGTTACTCTGGTCATAATATTAGTGTTACTCTGGTCATAATGTTGTGTTACTCTAGTCATAATGTTAGTGTTACTCTGGTCATAATTACACTAATAACATAGCCAAGCTTTGCAGTGTTGCCAGACTCTATAAAATACGTTACCAATTCAACAAGAACCACAGTGTTGCCAAGGATTTTAATGTTATCAAAGCCACAGCAGTATTGCCAGAAGCAGTGACAGCTTCCCAGCAGGTTATAAATGATGCCAGCAACTCAAAGTGTCGACGATACTGCAATATTTTATCTAGGCTTCACCACAGACCTGGCAAAGTGCCCAAAATTAATGATTAATTTATGTATATATATATTTTTTCTTGCAGAGACGATCGACCTCTTTCTGTCCTGGATTTGATATATATATATATATATATATATATATATATATATATATATATATATATATATATATATATATATATATATGTCTACATCATTATCATAAAGATATCTGAATACGAAAACTGCCTCGAAGGTCCTCAAATAGGTTTTTATATTTACATATTTAGTTAATTTCATAGCACAGGCAATGTAATTGATTTATACATGTACAATTCAAGTGGCGAATTTGCATATATATTTGAAAATTTGCAGCGTCTATCCGATATACAATTTAGATAAGTTGAAGTGTATGTTTGGTGTTGTAATGCAGCTGGGCAACATTACGCCAGTCATCAGTATATTTCAATACTTTTATATGAGATTAGAAAATGTTGTGTGACCTGTATATAGTCCAAGTGAGAGCGAAACGTCGTGGTGAGCTCGTTTCTCCCATGTCCGGGTTATTTGTGTATTGTTTATGCGTTTTACTGTTTTTTTGTTTTGTATATCTGTTTACTTGTTTGAATTCACATTCACACTTTTTACTTAAAAATCTATCTATAGATAACCGAACATTACAACACTTAACGGTTGTCCATAAAATTGTAAGTAAATTTTTCTCTAGCGGTGTTTTATCTGTCAGGAAAAATAGTGTGTCCTGACGCGGGTTTTCTTCCAACAATGATGTCTGGCTAACTAATTAGATTTAAAGGCTGTCGATTACACGAGATTCATTAAGGCTGCTTCTAACTTCTTCACTACTAATTGAGAAAATTTTTAATCCCTCGAATAAGGCATACGCCTCTCGGTGTGTGTATACGCCAGTCACTGACATTATTGCTTAAAGCAGGTTTGTCCTGATGATCTCTGCTGGTATCAAGGACATCACTGCCTCTACTATCAAGGACATCACTGCCTCTACTACCATCAAGGACATCACTGCCTCTACTATAAAGGACATCACTGCCTCTACTACCATCAAGGACATCACTGCCTCTACTGCCTCTACTACCATCAAGGACATCACTGCCTCTACTACCACCAAGGACATCACTGCCTCTACTACCATCAAGGATATCACTGTCTCTATTATCAAGAACATCACTGCCTCTAGTATCAAGGACATCACTGCCTCTAATATCAAGGACATCACTACCTCTACTACCATCAAGGACATCAATGCTTCTACAATTAACCTCTTTATACTACAAGAAAGTATATTCTTATCACAAGTGAGATTTGTGAGGATAATAAAATAATATATTTAAAAAAGGTACGTATAATGAAAACTAAATTGAAAAGATTAACCAGAAAGTAGAACACAGACAAGCACATTGGTGGTGGTGTGAGGTCTGTGTCCTGGTATCCTTCTTAATGGTGAAGGCTCACGCTGCCTCTCTAAGGATCACTGGAGAGGGTATCCTAGGTCGTCGAGGATCACAGGTCGTAAGTGTGTTCGTCTTAAACTCGTTGTGGACGACAAACCCCCTCAAGGGAGGTTCCTTGATGCTGGTGAGGGGCTCTTGATCTAGGGATCTGTGCTTCAATTCCCTGAATTGCGTTCAGCGCCCCACCTCCCTCCCCCACCATTTTAACCTTTATTTTCTTTGTTATTTTGCATGTGTCTCTGAACACAAAAGTTTAACATGCACTGCCAGTGTTGATTAAACTTTTATGTTCAGAGAGACAAAGGAAATAGAGGTTAAACCCTCGCCATGGAAGGCAAACCTCGGATCTTGACTCAGTTTTAACCACCATTTTAAGATGATCACATTTTACATGCTGTGATCCTCCAGGATACCCGCTCCAGTGTACCTTAGAAAGGGAGTGTGAGCCTCTCACCATTAAGGATAATACCAAGATACAGTTCACACACGAACATGGAGACAATGAGAGAGGATTTCAGGCAGTGTTTCATTACCTCCATGTTGGTGTCTTAGGCTGAGGTGTCGACGCTACGAGGCTCTTAACGACAGTGCTCAACACTCAACAATATTCTTTACCTCCAAAATAGGGATTAAAGCAAACTTATTGTATATATGCCGAGGGATACACCCGCCGCGGTGTATATTCACAGAAATATACACCTCTCGGTGTAAAAATACTGTGATATATTTATCTCGGTGTATATACACTGAGATATACACCTCTCGGTGTTTATGAAGAAACGCTTTTTAGTTTATATAAAGATACACACTTTTTTATTTTATATAAATACTCTATCTCGGTGCATATACACCCCTCGATATATATACAGTGAGATACATACTTCTCGGTGTATATACAGACACACATCTCTAGGTATATAAACACTGATACACCTCGGTGAATATAAATCGAGATACACACCTCTCGGTGTATATAAACAGACATATAAACCTGGGTGTTAATCAAGACAGAAACTTTTGCTTCATATACATTGACAATTTCCGACAAGTTGTCTTCATTACTAGGAGGCTGAATATTGCTTAATGCAAATATCTTTTGATCTGAGGAAATGGAGCTGCTCTCCCTTTCCTCTGATCAAACTTGATAGCTTTCTGCTCACCAGGTGCTCTATGACTCGTACGGTTTTGGCACTTCCCCACTCACTAATAAATTACTAACATTGTAGACCCGCATTTCATTACATGTGTCTCACACCTGTCAGGTGCAGACGATACACGTGTTATGGTAGTTATTAATGGCTTTTTTTATATAAATATATTGAAAATTCGGGGGAATAATAAAAGACAAAAGTGAAATTGAGGTGGACTTGCAACCCAGTGTCCAGAGATGGGGAACTTTTTCCTCGCTGACAAATATATATGTGTGATTTCAGCGCAGTTGGGAATATCGCTGATACATTTCTTTCCCTCCGCCCTTTTATAAAAATAACATGCAAATGACATGCACTATAATCAGATTTTACTGCGGAACTTGCCATGCATGTCAAAGCAGCGCTGCCACCTACGTCTGGCATCGTGAGGCCTTAAGTACGTCTGGCAGACCCGTTCTCTCTGGCAGCGCCACACAGGAAGTACGTCTGGCAGCTCTGCGCTCTCTGCATTAGTAAACTCTATCGTGATTCTGCTGCCATTCCTTCACTGATTGAATAAGTTTCTTGTGGTTCTACATTGCTTCCTCTCCGTCTCAGAATGGGAGGAGGCGAGGTAGAGTTAGGATGGAGATTTAATTTAAGACGAGTTGCGACTTCAATAATCAACTTACTCTTATTTTCAACCCTGGCTTTCTTAAGTGATTTCCAGCGTGAGTTTCTGAACGTATTTTGTCATTACTAATCACTTTTTATTTTTTTGTTAGGGTAGGGAATGTTAAATAAATTGATAAAACATATCTGAACGTATATAAGCTATTAAAAAAAAGGTCTTGACACGTCTGGCAGCGCAGTGTATGGGCAAGACCAGGCAACGTTCTATTCTGCACTTGTACCTTGTGTGGTATGAGAATTTTTTTGTAAACAAAATTATATAATAATTTATTTTCTCAATTTAACTGTACAAGGTTTGTATAATGTATCCATACTTATTATTTAATAAAATAACTACTTTGACTTGTCAAAATTATCGTACAAAATGAATATCCAAATAATGCTGATCAACGAGGCTGTAGTTCTACAGTCACGGTCAAATTATTACAAGGAAGCCTCATAAACCTATATCCATTCGCAGCTGTCGTCCTACAGAAACATCCAATACTTAAATAGTGGTCAAGAACAAAATCGCAGTTACACGCCAAGAATTTACATACACTGCAAAATTTTTGTCAGGTTTTTGCAGATTATCATGACTTATGAGTGGGAGGGGAGGTAAAATATCTTAGCAGGAAGACACACTGGATAGCAGGAAAGTCTTTCCAGAAAAACGATTCAGATTTCAGAAAGTCTTACAAGATGCTTTCGATTTCAAAAAGTTTTAAAAGAAGCTCCAGATTTCAGTGATGGAGAGAGAGAGATCTTCCTGACAGCTTCTTTAAGTTTGAAGCCTCTCCACCGCATGTAAGTTATTTAAACTATAATGCGCAGTACATTAACATAAACAATGTTTCAACACTGAAAATGATCATTATAAAATAACCAGTGTATATATCCTGAGATATATACACGTGTGTATTCCTAGAGATATGAATATGTGTTTATGTATACTGGCACGTACACTCCATAATGTATAAAGGATATCTACTGCATCTTACTACAGGCAAAGAAAGTGTTGCATCACACACACACAACATACACATACAAAACACACACACACACACGCACACACACACAGCACACACACACACATACACACACACAACATACACATACAAAACAGACACACACACGCACACACACACACACACACACACACACACACACACACACACATACACACACACACACACACACGAATTCAATCGGACGAGGACCAGGCAGAACTACAAAGGGATCTGGACAGTCTGCAAGTCTGGTCCAACAACTGGCTCCTGGAGTTCAACCCCACCAAGTGCAAAGTCATGAAGATTGGGGAAGGGCAAAGAAGACCACAGACGGAGTACAGTCTAGGGGGGTCAGAGACTACAAACCTCACTCAAGGAAAAGGATCTTGGGGTGAGTATAACACCGGACACATCTCCTGAGGCGCACATCAACCAAATAACTGCTGCAGCATACGGGCGCCTGGCAAACCTAAGAACAGCATTCCGACATCTTAATAAGGAATCATTCAGGACCCTGTACACTGTGTACGTTAGGCCTATATTGGAGTATGCAGCACCAGTTTGGAACCCACACCTAGCCAAGCATGTAAGGAAACTAGAGAAAGTGCAAAGGTTTGCAACAAGACTAGTCCCGGAGCTAAGAGGTATGTCCTACGGGGAGAGGTTAAGGAAAATCGACCTGACGACACTGGAAGACAGGAGAGATAGAGGGATATGATAAAGACATAAAATACTGAGAGGAATCGACAAGGTGGACAGAGACAGAATGTTCCAGAGATGGGACACAGCAACAAGGGGACACAGTTGGAAGTTGAATACTCAGATGAATCACAGGGATGTTAGGAAGTATTTCTTCAGTCACAGAGTGGTCAGGAAGTGGAATAGTCTGGGAAGTGATGTAGTGGAGGCAGGATCCATACATAGCTTTAAGAAGAGGTATGATAAAGCTCATGGAGCGAGAAGAGTGACCGAGTAGCGGCCAGTGAAGAGGCGGGGCCAGGAGCTGTGACTCGACCCCTGCAACCACAACTAGGTGAGTACACACACACACACACACACACACACACACACTCGCCCCGATGGCATGGTGGCTAGCGCTCTTGCTTCACGCACGGAGGGCCCGGGTTCAATTCTCGGCGGGGCCGAAACATTTCGAAGTGTTTCGTTACACACACACATACATACAACAGGCCTAGTGTCTAATAGACATGTGCCTAGGACAAAATGGTAACTAACTAACTGTTCCACACGTCTGTGTCTCAGCTCCACCAAGATCTTTCCTCATCAAAGAAATGGACCTTAAATAATATTTAACTTATTTTAGAAATAACTAATAATAATAATAATATTAATAATAATCTAGGAATTTAGAAATTATACATGCATATATATATATATATATATATATATATATATATATATATATATATATATATATATATATATATATATATATATATATATATATATATATATATATATATATATATATATATATATATATGCATTCATTCATACATGTATTCAAGACCACACTGGTGGACCAGTGACCTGATCGTCAAGACCACACTGGTGGACCAGTGACCTGATCGTCAAGACCACACTGGTGGACCATTGACCTGATCGTCAAGACCACACTGGTGGACCAGTGACCTGATCGTCAAGACCACACTGGTGGACCAGTGACCTGATTGTCAAGACCACACTGGTGGACCAGTGACCTGATCGTCAAGACCACACTGGTGGACCAGTGACCTGATCGTCAAGACCACACTGGTGGACCAGTGACCTGATCGTCAAGACCACACTGGTGGACCAGTGACCTGATCGTCAAGACCACACTGGTGGACCAGTGA
Organism: Cherax destructor; assembly: GCA_009830355.1. Taxonomy (NCBI): domain Eukaryota; kingdom Metazoa; phylum Arthropoda; class Malacostraca; order Decapoda; family Parastacidae; genus Cherax; species Cherax destructor. The sequence continues at coordinate 125,465 of WNWK01004262.1, read as the reverse complement.
CCTGATCGTCAAGACCACACTGGTGGACCATCAATGGTTCACCAGTGGAAATAAAGACAGAAACTCATTAAACTGTCAGAAGAGAAGAAGAAGAGTAGGAAGTAATTGTTGAGGAGGAGGAGTAGGCTTTAAAAACACTCATGTAACATTAAACTCTTGAGTTTAATACTTCTATTACTGAACCCTTAGGGTGGGTCACGTAATTTTGATCCGAGGATGGGGACCATGCCGTGGGAGGGGTAGGTAAAGTTCCTTGGATCAAGATCTTTAACCACCAGCATCAGACCCCTCTTCTGAAGGGTGAAAATATTTAAAAAAAAAAAAAGTCGTGTAATGTTGAGGTTTTGTTTATGGGTTTTCTGAAGACTAGTTGTAAGGTGGCTTGTAGCGTTGCAAAAGCTACTTCTTGTGGATTAAGTACCATAATCCTCAAAAGTTCCGCTATGGCAGAATTTGGCTGTATTTTTTATCTATAATCTGGCGCCGAAAATTCTGGTCTGGCGTCGTTAAAGTCATTGCTCGATGGTCAATAGCGAATTTAGTTCTCTTATCGATCATGAATTCTTTTCGTGAATGACGCGCATGGAATACCTTTTCTGGGAACTTATGTGTTTCCCTTCAGGATTTCTCGAAATGCTGCTTATTTTCTTCAAAACTTGGGGAGAAAGTGGACGATACGCAGTGAAAAATTATGTTTGGAGTGACTACCTGGGAATCAATATGTCCGCGTCCGGACTTACTCTCTTTATTCGATTTCCTTCATTAATTAAAGGCTTTACATGAAAGGATAGCTGTCCATAAAGTAAAAAATAATCATTCCTATATCATGTTATATACATTTATAAGGGAAAGTGGGAGAATTGTATTTATTTGATAAAACTTGAAGGCGTGGGTGTTATGGGCTTATCGTACGTCAGGCAGCGGGGACATACAGAGTGATCGTGCGTCAGGCAGCGGAGGTATAGAAGTGATCGTACGTCAGGCAATGGTGAGCAGCATGCCGGCAGCCACTGATTCAGTTCAATGTTTATTATCGTTTAGAGAGGAAGGTTCGCTGGCAGTGTCTCCTCTCCTACACCTCAGTGGCACTGCCTCTTCCTCCACCATTGTGAACACTAACTTCAAGTATTACGAACGAATTGTGAGGAAAGAAACTTTCATAAGTCGTATTTTAGGGTCTTTATAACGTAGTTACTCCATTAATGCAGTGGCTCCAGTGTCTGGTAGTGTGGTCGCGTGCCTGACTTGGGGCATCATCTTACTCCTAAAGTCATCAGCTTCTCCAAGGTTTATCTTGGAGACAGCCTAGTCGACGTGTCTCCAGTAAGTAGCTGGTGATGATATTAGGAGACCAGGAAAATAAAACCAAGTGCTACAATTCATACATTGTAAGTCAAGTTGAAGGGGATTGAGAGGAGTCCTCGTCTATTATATGTTTTGTCATTTAGTCTCCAACCTCTTGATTAATCAAATTTAAAAGCAAAGAGGAGAGAGGAAAAGCAGAGAGAAGAGCAGACGACACTATCACCGGCTCAAACATCAATAGAGGGATATTAAAGCAGAAATATTCAACAATGTGAGGAGACAAATATGGTGTTGTGGGGGACGAAATTGTTGGGAGAAATGTTGCTTTTTTGAGACAGGAAAACAAGGGGCCATCTATAATGAATACAATAGTATGCTATGAAATTCAACTCGGAAAAAAAGCTTGATTGAAAACGCAGTAAATTCTTAATCCAACGAGAAAATGGATAGAGTTAACAATCGTCAGGTTGAATGTTGAGCGGAAGATGTGAATTGTGAGACAGAGTGACTTATCTCCACACCCCGGCATCATGGTGCAGGTGGGTACCTCTTATCATCTTATTATTCACACAACTCACATGTTGCCACTAAAAACATTAAACAGATTACCTGTATATTTTCACCTCCAGTTGATGTATCATGAGAGGCAGGAATTTACCCCCTCACTAAATTCTGATAATCATAAAAATACTTCAGATAGTATACATGGCAGTGATACTTATCTATAGTTCAGTGTCACTTGTTCACCTCTATGATTATTTTCAGGACTTATAGTTGTAGATACGCGCGCGTGTGCGTGTGTGTTCGTGCATGCTTGCGTGTGTGCGTGCATGCTTGCGTGTGTGCGTGCATGCTTGCGTGTGTTCGTGCATGCTTGCGTGTGTGTTCGTGCATGCTTGCGTGTGTTCGTGCATGCTTGCGTGTGTGTTCGTGCATGCTTGCGTGTGTGTTCGTGCATGCTTGCGTGTGTGTTCGTGCATGCTTGCGTGTGTGTTCGTGCATGCTTGCGTGTGTGTGCGTGCATGCTTGCGTGTGTGTTCGTGCATGCTTGCGTGTGTGTGCGTGCATGCTTGCGTGTGTTCGTGCATGCTTGCGTGTGTGTTCGTGCATGCTTGCATGTGTTCGTGCATACTTGCGTGTGTTCGTGCATGCTTGCGTGTGTGTTCGTGCATGCTTGCGTGTGTGTTCGTGCATGCTTGCGTGTGTGTTCGTGCATGCTTGCATGTGTGTTCGTGCATGCTTGCGTGTGTGTCTCGTGCATGCTTGCGTGTGTTCGTGCATGCTTGCGTGTGTTCGTGCATGCTTGCGTGTGTTCGTGCATGCTTGCTGTGTTCGTGCATACTTGCGTGTGTGTTCGTGCATGCTTGCGTGTGTGTTCGTGCATGCTTGCGTGTGTGTTCGTGCATGCTTGCGTGTGTTCGTGCATGCTTGCGTGTGTGTTCGTGCATGCTTGCGTGTGTTCGTGCATGCTTGCGTGTGTGTTCGTGCATGCTTGCGTGTGTGTTCGTGCATTCTTGCGTGTGTGTTCGTGCATGCTTGCTGTGTGTTCGTGCATGCTTGCGTGTGTGTTCGTGCATGCTTGCGTGTGTTCGTGCATGCTTGCGTGTGTGTTCGTGCATGCTTGCGTGTGTTCGTGCATGCTTGCGTGTGTGTTCGTGCATGTTTGCGTGTGTTCGTGCATGCTTGCGTGTGTGTTCGTGCATGTCTTGCGTGTGTTCGTGCATGCTTGCGTGTGTCTGTGCATGCTTGCCTGTGTGCGTGCATGCTTGCGTGTGTGCGTGCATGCTTGCGTGTGTGCGTGCGTGCGTGCTCGCGCGCAGTAACAATAACAAATGGATATTAAATAGGACTGCCTCTTCACAATACAAACACTGGTAATGAAGCTGGTGATTGGTGAGTATTACCTCTAATACACAGCTGTAAGAACAACACAAGCGTGGAGGAGCACTGGAGGAGGCCTACTGGCCCATGCTAGGCAAGTCTTACTCACACTCAACATTTTTCACTCCCAAACTGTGTGATGTATTTCCAGAGCTTCAGTCATGTTACTTGCCACTGTGCTACACTTATTTACAACATTTTTATTAAAAAATTCCTTTCTGGTATTCATTCTGAATCATTATTTCTAACTTGACTTTATTATTTCGAGTTTTCATTGGTTAAATTTCTTCGGCACCTTAATTATATCCCTCCTAATTATTCCTGTCATTAATTTGTACACTATATTCTTATCTCTCTGCATTTTGCACCTTTCAGGAGAATGTAGTTTCAGGACTCTTAATCAATCTTCGTAGGAATGATTCCTTATATATTAGAGATATAGTGTCTCCAGCGTATTTATGTGCATTCATTAAAAAGCAGACCCGAGATGTGCCTCGTAATCAGCACATTGATGCTTAGACAGTGATATTTTCATGGCTTTCTATTGTCTTTAAAGTATTAGATCTTGAAAATCCTGGTGAATTTATTATCAAATAGTTGAAGGAAAATAGAACTTATAAATGGTTCAGAAGGCTGTATATTTTTCAGCTACAAGAACATGCTTGATGTAGATACACACACACACGCACACACCTACAAATGTTCAGGGTTTGGATACGTTTCTGAATGGCCAAGACCTAGCTGCTAGGGCAGTTACTGACCTAGCAAGAGATGACTGTGATTCTGAGGAAGCCCTGAATGGCTAAGACTTAAGCTGGGTATGGCTAGGCTGCTAGGACATACATCTCGAAGTCAAATATTTGTAAGTTGTATATGATATGTCTTCAGTAGGATGATTTAATGATGAAGGGCTTTTAATCCAAGGAATCAGAGATAACCTTGTGTTGAACATGACTGTATTACATTCCCCGCTCATTGAATGATCCTTACTAGTTTAGCGCTTTTCCTTTATAATATTAATAATAATTATAATACTATATTATTATTATTATTATTATTATCATTGTATAATTTTATTTTTTTAAATAATATTAATAGCTGCTACTACTACTAAAACTACAACTACCGCTAATAATAAAAATAATTTATTATTAAAATTATTATTGTATTATTATTATTAAAATTATTATTATTGCTGGTATTGCAGCAAGTCTCATGGATATAAATATTTATATAATGTGAAGATAGTGGTGTATATAATTAGTATGATAATCTCTACATGTTCATTAATGAGTCCATCAAAATGCATATTACCTGAAGATGACCAAGAACTTAATATAAATTTCAAGAGGCTTGTGAGAACCGTTCAAGGAGGGGAGGTGAAGAGGTCTTCATCCAAGGAACTGGAGCTGGACTCCCCTTTTCTCTGATTTAGAACTTCAGTGTAAATATTTTTATTTATTTTATTAACACATCGGCCGTAATAATAATAATAATAATAATAATAATAATAATAATAATAATGCTTAGATGCAGTGGGTATTTTTATCAACGACTGTCTCCACTGAATACACAGTTGATATGGGTAACTACGTTAGTTATCCCCACTTGTTTAATACATAATTTACGCAGCACAGCCTGCGTCTGGATGGATGGTAATATTCAAGGAATGTAATTAAATGGAGAGATTGAAAGTAGTGTCTTCAAAGGAAGCCCCAGTCTTGATGTTTTACATAATTATATCTCAGTCTCGCTTTACTGGGTTGAAATGGAACGTTATAACTTTACGAAGAATATGTTTTAGGTATACGATTAAAATATTATTATTATTATCAGTAGTTTTAATAGTAGTAGTAGTAGTTATAACTTTACAAAGAATATGTTCTAGGCACACGATTAAAATATTATTATTATTATAGTAGTAGTAGTAATAGTAAGTAGTAACTAAATAATGTAGTGTACATTTTCGTTTAGTTCATTAACATGGGATTGATATGGTTATATAAGAGGAGGGGGAGTGGCGGCCATTGTGTGTGGATAAGGCACTGATGGTTTTGTTTGTAAACAATGCAGATGTAATTGATATATCTGGTTGCAGTCATCTCTCTCTCATACAGTACATGTTGAAAAGAAAGGAGAGAGCTAGATATACAATAATGAGAGAAAGAAACCGCTGGAGGAAGGAAGGAAGGAGTGTGCTTGGCACCAGCGGCAGGAGCCACACTAGCGAGAGCCCAGAACTTGAGCCTTTTATTACAGTACAGCACGACATTACGTTGTAATAGAGCATTCAGCCGCAGTTGTCGAGGACACCCTAGTGTGTCTGTGCTCTTTCTCTCTCCCCTTCCCTCCCTCCCTCCCTCCTCTCTCTCTCTCTCTCTCTCTCTCTCTCTCTCTCTTCTCTCTCTCTCTCTCTCTCTCTCTCTCTCCTCCTCCTCCCTCCTCCCTCCTCTCTCTCTCTCTCTCTCTCTCTCTCTCTCTCTCTCTCTCTCTCTCTCTCTCTCTCTATCTCTTTCTCTTTGCTGAGCTCATGGTGAGCGAAAACCACATGACGCTCTAACCCACAGGACCACCAAATCCTACAAGAATCACGCACCCAGTAGAGCTAGGTGTTTTACCACTGTATGTCCTCGGATCACTGTAAAACACCTAGCTCTGCTGGTGCGTGATTCTTGTAGGATTTGGTGGTCCTGTGGATTAGAGCGTCGTGTGGTTTTCGCTCACCATGAGGCGGGCCAAAACAACATGGGTTCGAGTTCTTGGCTAGTCGCAGTGTTGTTATTGATCATTACCACTTGTTCGTGGTTACAATAATATAAAATACTGCTTGTTGAGGCTACTACACCAAACGGGGAGTAGAATGAAATTAGCTCAGAGGCACCCACAGCACCGTATGTCCAGGATCACGGTAAAACACCTAGCTCTGCTGGGTGCGTGATTCTTGTAGGATTTGGTGGTCCTGTGGGTTAGAGCGTCATGTGGTTTTCGCTCACCATGAGGAGGGCCAAAACAACACGAGTTCGAGTCCTTGGCTAGTCACAGTGGTGTTATTGATCATCGTTATTAATCAATAACAAACTGCGGCTAGCCGGGGGATCGAAGCCGTGTTGTTTTAGCCCACCTTGTGGGAAGAGATTGAAAATTCATATATATATAATATATAATATATATATATATATATATATATATATATATATATATATATATATATATGCAAGTAGAAGTAGTGGGGGTTGAAGAGAGTTGGGATAGTTTTAAAAATGCAGTATTAGAATGTGGGGCAGTAGTTTGTGGTTATAGGAGGGTGGGTGCAGGAGGAAAGAGGAGTGAGTGGTGGAATGAAGAAGTAAAGGGTGTGATAAAAGAGAAAAAGGTAGCTTATGAGAGGTTTTTACAAAACAGAAGTGTTAGTAGAAGAGCAGAGTATATGGAGAGTAAAAGAAAGGTGAAGAGAGTGGTGAGAGAGTGCAAAAGAAGAGCGGATGAAAGAATGGGAGAGGATCTGTCAAGAAATTTTGCTGAAAACAAGAAAAATTTTGGAGTGAGATAAACAAGGTAAGAAAGCCTAGGGAACGAATGGATTTGTCAGTTAAAAACAGAGTAGGGGAGTTAGTAGATGGGGAGCTGGAGGTATTGGGTAGATGGCGGGAATATTTTGAGGAACTTTTAAATGTTGATGAAAAGAGGGAGGCGATAATTTCATGTACTGGCCAGGGAGGTACAACATCGTTTAGGAGTGAAGAAGAGCAGGATGTGAGTGTGGGGGAGGTGCGTGAGGCATTACGTAGAATGAAAGGGGGTAAAGCAGCAGGAATTGACGGAATCATGACAGAAATGTTAAAAGCAGGGGGGGATATAGTGCTGACGATCTGTTGGAGTGTGAGCAGGGTAACATTGTGTGAAGGGATTCAGGGAAACCAGTTAATTGATTTAGTTGGACTTGAGTCCTGGAAATGGGAAGTACAATGCCTGCACTTTAAAGGAGGGGTCTGAGATAGTGACAGCTGGGAGGGACTTTTCTCAGCTGTCGTATCTGAGCTCCTCTGCAAAGACAGTGATTATGTATGAGTGTGGTGAAAGTGTTGAATGATGATGAAAGTATTTTCTTTTTGAGGATTTTCTTTCTTTTTGGGTCACCCTGCCTCGGTGGGAGACGGCCAACTTGTTGAAAAAAAAAAAAAAAAAAAAAAAAAAATATATATATATATATATGTGTGTGTGTGTGTGTGTGTGTGTGTGTGTGTGTAAATGCATGCAAACAATCGCAGACAGGCGATCTTAACAATGGAAGACAAGACACGGGGGTGGAAATCTTTAGCTCAAGTACTTTCACACTTCTCAGTGCGTCGTCAGGAGCTATGCATTTTTGCAAGGCACCAACTGAAGGATTGAGGGCAGCTTTTTCACAGAGTAGCGCAGCGCGGGTGACACTGGTGTCAACCCGCGCTGCGCTACTCTGTGAAAAAACTCAGATAAAGGTTAGGGGGTTAGACCCTTGAGAGAAGGTTGCAATTCCTTATCTGGCGTTTATGTGATGCTCAGAGTGGTAAGTATACGTTGCTCCCACTACAGGGGGTTAGTTTTCGTTTTTAAAATGTATGGTTGTGGTGGTGGTATTTGGGATTATTAGTAGGAAAAGTGATGGCAGTAGCAGTGCTAGTGGAAAGAATGGTGGTAGTGGTATTGATGGTAAAAATAATGGTTGGCGTAATATTTATGTGAGGGTAAAGGAGCGGGATGCGTATGTTGATAGTCAAACTTGAGTTGTGATGTCCGTAGACTTATGGGTTTGTGTTGATATTGAAACCTGAGTTGTGATGACCCTAGACTTATGGGTTTGTGTTGATAGTGAAACTTGTGTTGTGATGTCCGTAGACTTATGGTTTTGTGTTGATAGTGAAACGTGAGGTGTGATGTCCGTAGACTTATGTTTTTGTGTTGATAGTGAAACTTGAGGTGTGATGACCCTAGACTTATGTTTTTGTGTTTATAGTACACCAAAAATGAGCGTAATCGGTAAACAAATAAAATTGTTGAGGTCAGATCGTGAGGTGTCCCCTTAACGTGAGTTGTGATATCACAAACACACACACACACACACACACACACACACACACACACACACACACACACACACTATATATATATATATATATATATATATATATATATATATATATATATATATATATATATATATATATATATATATATATATATATGGTGCCACAGTCTATGTAACTCGCTTTAAACATCGTGTTATTTCTTACGTTCATAAACTTCAGCTGTTAATAAATTATTCTGTTATTGACACTAATCAGCTGATGAGTTTCCCATGCTTCGGAATTGTTTACATCGATCAGCTGATGGAGTTTCACGTGCTGCCATCATAAGTTTGTTGACATTAATCAGCTGATAATGGGATGGCACGTCCGCGACTTTGTTTACACCAATCAGCTGATGTTGTGGTCGCATCCCATGCTTGTGTTTACTTGGATCAGTTGATAGGGCAAATCTTACTCATAATCTCTTTAAGTACCTCCAGTGTGCTTATGCTGCACTTTTTAAAGTGCCCCTGATATGTATTTAATTGGAATTATAACCTGATTTTATTAGCATCTTTTGCTTTCATTGCAATTATCGTTATTTTAATCACATCACTGTCATCCTCACCATTATTATCATCATCATTATCTTTCTGTAATATATAAATCTTGATCATTTCTAATTAGAGAATATGCCCGAAAGCTTGTGAATTACACAATCTTTATAAATGTATACGAAATTCTAAACTCGTGTGGATCATTCAGCACATATAGTGTTGTGGGCTTGATCCTCCGAGATAGAATCTCCACTTTTGCAGCCAGGCTTTTCCCCCACAACCTGGAACTAGGGAAGCAACAATTTATGAAGGCTTGGCAGACATTTCCTCTAATATATTAATGTGTAAATATAAGCTCCTGCAACTCTGCCTGAAGGCTAATGTATGTTCGTCATTTTATTTTTCCCAGTGAAACTATATGCTGAGATTTGCTGGCAAATTGAATTGCATTTTGTGTTGTTAAAGTTGAGGGTCGATGTGCACTGCTGAGGTTTACACTTTTGCAGTTTCTGCTTGTTTCTGTTCTCTCTCTCTCTCTCTCTCTCTCTCTCTCTCTCTCTCTCTCTCTCTCTCTCTCTCTCTATGCTCTGGTAGTCATCTCAATAATTACCTCTCACTCGCTTCTGCTTTACCAAGTTCATTTCATGCAACGTTAAGTCCTGTTCGGTTGTAATGAACACCTGCCCTAACAGGTATTAAAGATACTTTAAAGCACCTTAACAGTTGGTAACCTGGCACTAATTCCGGGGATGTGATGCAGATGTTTGAATAGATGAACTGGGACAGGGTGCCCCAGGGAGCCTTATATCCTATTAAAACATAAATTAGCTCGGTATTGTTTGGAGTGAATAGGAACGTGAATAAATCACAAGATAGACTTCGTGATATTTGCTGGGAAGGTATTTTGTCCACACTGTTGTGCAGGATTTATAAACCCAGCCATTTCGTTTTCTCTCTTCTTATCCTTTATCTTCCACCTTGTGTTTCTCTCTTCACTCCACCTCCATTCCCTCTCATTTGCTTTACGTGTGTTGGTGTACACGTGTTCGTGTGTGTATATTGTAAGGTATGAATGATGGTGGTGTTCTGGTGTATGTTGTATGAATGATTGTGTTCTGGTGTATGTTGTATGAATGATTGTGTTCTGGTGTATGTTGTATGAATGATGGTGTTCTGGTGTATGTTGTATGAATGATGGTGTTCTGGTGTATGTTGTATGAATGATGGTGTTCTGGTGTATGTTGTATGAATGATGGTGTTCTCGTATAGAACTAAATAGCTTTCTTCCAGGGTGAAGAAAATTCAATATTTTCTTTCTTATCTCTTCCTGCTTTCCATTCCGAGCTTTCCCTTCCCTGATCCCTCCCTACCAATATGAGTCATCCCTCCCTCTAATCCTCCCTCCCCTCACATCCTTCCCTCCCCTCACATCCTTCCCTCCCCTCACATCCTTCCCTCCCAGCCCAACACCTTCTTACTGTCATATTAGTTCCTGGCTCCCACAATCATCACTCTTGAGGTCTTGATAGAGAGAGAGAGAGAGAGAGAGAGAGAGAGAGAGAGAGAGAGAGAGAGAGAGAGAGAGAGAGAGAGAAAAGATAGATAGATAGATAGATAGATAGAGAGAGAGAGAGAGAGAGAGCAACAATATTGCTGTAGAAGGAAGGAGTGCAGACGTCAATATTTCTTTGCTTTCAAACTTTCTCTGCAACCCACTAGACTCCCTGAGGGAAAGTATTGATGCTATGTGTTTATATTCCTCCCATCACACTCCCTCTTCCACTTTCCCCTCATTCCTCTTCTCCCCTCTTCCTCCCCACTAGATTCCCTACTAATCTTAACCTACAAACTTCCGTAAGGGACTGATATATATATTCCATAGAAAGTATATAGAGGGAGATACAGTACAGGTGTTTCAAAATTAAGGACCCAATTTCAACATGTTACAATTTCAAATCGGGTCCATCGTTTTGAAACGTGTACTACGAAGGAGGAGTTATATGCTGAATATACGTCTTTAGACAGAAAAATTGGTTATGATTGTGACCATAATTTTTAAAGGGGTTAGGGGGGATGTAAGACAGCGGAAGGCCTCGGTCAGATGACCAAAAGCTCCAGCGGCGGGTCTTCTTATGACTAAGACCCGCGTCAGGAAACACTTGTCCTATTTCCTGACAAACCTTACCCTACCATCTACGTCTTTAGCAACATATGATAAGAGGATTAAACCATTTATTGAAAAATAAAGAAATACAGAATTCTTTAGTAACCGGGGATGACAGAAACTTAAAATGCTCTTTCGTTCCTCCTTCACTTCTTTCTTTCTATACTTTCCCTTACTCCCTCCTATATTTCCTCCTGCCTTTCTTCCCACCCTCACCTCCTTTTAATCCCTCCTTACTCCACTCTCCCCCCACTCCATCTCAGACTCCCTCTCTGCCTCATCTCAGTTTTAAATTCCACCTATCGCCTTGCTGGTGTAAAAATATGCAAATTATCGCTATTAACGGTTGACATGGAGATTAAAGTGTAGCTGAATTTACGTTGAATTTACACGATTTACGTTGAATTTACATGATTTACATTAAATGTACAATATTTACATTAAATTTACACGATTTACATTAAGCTTACATTAAATTTACATGAATTACGGTGAATTTACACGATTTATATGGAATTTCCTCGATTTATATTAAATTTATGTTAAAATTGCATAGTTTACAATATATCGAAAACAAATAGATACAATTGCATGATTTACATTAAATTTAAATGATTTACATTAAATTTAAATTATTTACATTAAATTTACACGATTTAAATTAATTTTAAATTTATTACATTAAACAACCAGTGCTACTACTACCACTACCACTACAACAACCACCACTACTACAAATACCACCACCACTACTACATTTAACACCACTACAACAACTACCATCACCGCTACTACAACGATCACTACAACACCTACTACCACAACAACTACCACCACTACCACCATTACAACTACCACCACCATCATTTGAGATTCAACATGGTGAATCAAATATTCGTGTTGACTTGACATAATTCAGGTGCGTCGTGAAGGCTGCGACCCTCACCTGTCTTAATACGATTATTGTTACCACCACACGCACGCACATTATATATATATATATATATATATATATATATATATATATATATATATATATATATATATATATATATATATATATATATATATATATATATATTAATGCATCCACGAAGCAAGTGGTTTTATGCAAATAACAATACCGCGACAAGCCGGGGATCGAACCCGTGATATTTTAATCTGCCTCGTGGTAAGCCAGCCAAAATCCCCAACGATGTAGTCCACTGAGCTATGAGTGCTCCAAGCATCAGGTACCCAGTAACACTGGGCAGGTTACTCCTGATGCGAGCACATACGTTGCTGTCGTAAGTTCTCAGCTGATTTCCTTCTCCCGTTTCGAATACCCGTTTCACTACACATGTTAATGAATCCACGATACATACTGCATATACAGTGTGTATGTGTGTGTTATTTTTCGCGCAAATCGCGCCCGCAGAAAATGCCGCCAGTACCACACTGGACATTATTCGAGGATTGCGGCGTCCCTAGTTGAGAATTCCATTACGATTATTGGATGGGGAATGACTGAGTAAATGGTGTGTCTGATTGGTCCCACTGACGCTGTCAGGGGTCTTATGTTGTGGCCCAGTGGCGCTGCTGTCAGGGGTCTTATGTTGTGGTCCCACTGACGCTGTCAGGGGTCTTATGTTGTGGCCCAGTGGCGCTGCTGTCAGGGGTCTTATTTTGCGGTCCCAGTGGCGCTGTTGTCAGGGGTCTTATGTTGTGGCCCAGTGGCGCTGCTGTCAGGGGTCTTATGTTGTGGTCCCAGTGGCGCTGTTGTCTGGGGTCTTATGTTGTGGTCCCAGTGACGCTGTGGTCCCATTGTCTTCAGTAGTGGTCACAGGGACGCTAGGTCTTTAGTAACGGGACCATGAGCTCCATTTCAACACCCCCCTGAAATATTCTTGATAAGAGTTGAACCTGTGGGTGGTGTGAAGGAAGGGGGGAGGAAGAAGGGTTAAAAAGGGGGGAAGAGGGTGGGGGTGAGAGGGGAAGATAGATTGAGAGGAAGGGAAGGGTGAGAGGGAAGATAGAGGGAGAGGAAGGGAAGGGTGAGAGGGAAGATAGAGGGAGAGGAAGGGAAGGGTGAGAGGGGAAGATAGAGGGAGAGGAAGGGAAGGGTGAGAGGGGAAGATAGAGGGAGAGGAAGGGAAGGGTGAGAGGGGAAAATAGAGGGAAAGGAAGGGAAGGGTGAGAGGGAAGATAGAGGGAGAGGAAGGGAAGGGTGAGAGGGAAGATAGAGGGAGAGGAAGGGAAGGGTGAGAGGGGAAAATAGAGGGAGAGGAAGGGAAGGGTGAGAGGGAAGATAGAGGGAGAGGAAGGGAAGGGTGAGAGGGAAAATAGAGGGAGAGGAAGGGAAGGGTGAGAGGGAAGATAGAGGGAGAGGAAGGGAAGGATAAGAGCGATGAGAAATAGGTAGAGGCAGCAAGAGGAATATTTTTAGACACGTTGAATTTCTTTTTGAACTACAATACAGTATTTTATGTCGTCTTAGGACTGCTTTTATTTCTCAATATGATGATATCTTCAGGGGCTACGAGCAGTTATATATCAGCCAGTATGATATCTTCAGGGGCTACGAGCAGTTATATATCAGTTATAGTAGCAGTATTGTATTATATCTATCATAGTTATAGTAGCAGTATTGTATTATATCTATCATAGTTATAGTAGCAGTATTGTATTATATCTCATAGTTATAGTAGCAGTATTGTATTATATCTATCATAGTTATAGTAGCAGTATTGTATTATATCTATCATAGTTATAGTAGCAGTATTGTATTATATCTATCATAGTTATAGTAGCAGTATTGTATTATATCTATCATAGTTATAGTAGCAGTATTGTATTATATCTATCATAGTTATAGTAGCAGTATTGTATTATATCTATCATAGTTATATTAGCAGTATTGTATTATATCTATCATAGTTATAGTAGCAGTATTGTATTATATATATCATAGTTATAGTAGCAGTATTGTATTATATCTATCATAGTTATAGTAGCAGTATTGTATTATATCTATCATAGTTATAGTAGCAGTATTGTCTGTTAATTATAGGAAGGAGAGACAGGTTATTATATCTTGTAAGAACTCTTAATGATATTTGTTAATAGTAAATAGTAAATTATTTAAATGAGATGAGAACTGCCCTCACTTGTAACTAGTTTTCTTGAAGACGGTAAGAAATTATTCCTACATCATTTTCCTGATTTAAAAAACATTAATTAGACTCTTATATACCAACATCCGTAGCCTAGTGGTTTGAGGCGCGACTCTCATCACTGAGGTCCAGGGATCGAATCCCCGGACTAAAAATAATAAATGTTTTTTTTATTCTAGAAAAAGAGCGTTATTAAAATTTCTGTGTAGGGAAAATGAATTATTTTTAAACGAATGAAAAAAAAATAAACTATCGAATATGACAAAAATGGTGAGAAGTCTTTTCGATTTTTTGGGGGGAGACCAGAAAATAATTATTGGAACCTGTCGTCTGTTCCTTCTGGGAAAAATGATTTCGAAGACAGTGAAAAGTCTTTTTATATGAGAGGAGGTCGTCTTGCCCCGGTCCCTGCGAGGTCTCTTTCTGAACTGCTTCTGCTGCTGCTGCCATCACTCTAAATGAAGCCTTGATACATGTCGCCCCATCTCTGATGCTCAAAAATTTGTGGTAAAGGTTCTGTCTTGACATGTTGCTCTCTAGGAATTTGGTGCCAATATTTATGTGCTATCAGTGTCGCCTTGTGTTTTGGTCTGTAAATTTGACTACAAAATTTACGCGCTTATATGCCGCGTTCCCGCGTTTTCCTGTTATTAATTAGGCGCCAAATTTACGCGGTTTATATGCTGCGTTGCCACGTTTTTCTGAGTTATCAATTTGCCTCTAAATTTGATCTTTTCAATGCTGCGTTGCCACGTGTACTTGTTATAGTATTTTCTATAGCACTTTTGAAAATAATAATAAAAACAATAACCCTGTTGTGGATTCTATGATGCTGAGGTGTTACGAAAAATATTGAGTTAATTTGTTGAAATATGTTTCTATTAAGACTGAAGACTCACTTCAGCTGTGCTAACACGTACATGTGGGAGACACATCTGCGGGTGACCCACTAATCACCCACATGCTCTTTATCTCGCCCAGTCAAAGCAGTTACTCTCGGCCAATCACAGCCAAGATACTATCAGTCAATCACAGCCAAGATACTATCAGTCAATCACAGCCAAGATACTATCAGTCAATCACAGCCAAGATACTATTAGTCAATCACAGCCAAGATACTATCAGTCAATCACAGCCAAGATACTATCAGTCAATCACAGCCAAGATACTATCAGTCAATCACAGCCAAGATACTATTAACCAATCACAGCCAAGATACTGTCAGTCAATCACAGCCAAGATACTATCAGTCAATCAATCACAGCCAAGATACTATCAATCAATCACAGCCAAGATACTATCAATCAATCACAGCCAAGATACTATTAACCAATCACAGCCAAGATACTATCAGTCAATCACAGCCAAGATACCATCAATCACAGCCAAGATACCATCAATCACAGCCAAGATACCATCAATCACAGCCAAGGTACTATCAATCAATCAATCAATCAATCACAGCCAAGATACTATCAATCACAGCCAAGATACCATCAATCACAGCCAAGATACTATCAATCACAGCCAAGATACCATCAATCACTACCAGGATACTCTCAGCCATCGAGCTTCCATCACAGAGCTGTCAACCTTTCACTGCCTCTGTCTTCAATCTACTCGCACGGAGGCTGCATCTCCCTGTCTGTCTGTCTCTCGGGCATCGAGCTAGGAGGTCATGTCAGAGTTGATTATGTCACTTTTAAAAGCCTCCATGTGGTGTGCCTATCAATTGCATCCGCCTGCCATCTTAGCTGCTGTTCCATCCAGTATGTGCATCAGAATTTATCAGATGCATCCGGCTGCCATCTTAGCTGCTGTTCCATCCAGTATGTGCATCAGAATTTATCAGATGCATCCAGCTGCCATCTTAGCTGCTGTTCCATCCAGTATGTGCATCAGAATTTATCAGATGCATCCGGCTGCCATCTTAGCTGCTGTTCCATCCAGTATGTGCATCAGAATTTATCAGATGCATCGGCTGCCATCTTAGCTGCTGTTCCATCCAGTATGTGCATCAGAATTTATCAGATGCATCCGGCTGCCATCTTAGCTGCTGTTCCATCCAGTATGTGCATCAGAATTTATCAGATGCATCCGGCTGCCATCTTAGCTGCTGTTCCATCCAGTATGTGCATCAGAATTTATCAGATGCATCCGGCTGCCATCTTAGCTGCTGTTCCATCCAGTATGTGCATCAGAATTTATCAGATGCATCCAGCTGCCATCTTAGCTGCTGTTCCATCCAGTATGTGCATCAGAATTTATCAGATGCATCCGGCTGCCATCTTAGCTGCTGTTCCATCCAGTATGTGCATCAGAATTTATCAGATGCATCCGGCTGCCATCTTAGCTGCTGTTCCATCCAGTATGTGCATCAGAATTTATCAGATGCATCCGGCTGCCATCTTAGCTGCTGTTCCATCCGTTATATAGACTGATACCGTATATATAATCCCTAAAACAAAGAATAAAGTAAATTGTATTTACTCGGGTTCCACCCAGGTTCTGCATCTAGAAGATTTATCGAGAGGACGGTTCATCTTAGCTGCTGTCGTTATATACACTGAAACCGTTATACTACGTGCATACATAGAATAACAGTCAATTGTATGTATAACTGGATATACCCTCTAGGTTATCTGTAGTGAGAAGATTTATGCATGAGAAGACATTCATTTATAGGTGTGTATATACCTGAAAACATACTGATCATTGAATATACCCGAGCGATATACACTCTGTATTACCTCGTGATAATTTCTTTCTCCTCGTCTATCTCTCTATCTCTGTCTTATCTCGCTCTTTTATTCCTCTCTCTCTCTCTCTCTCTCTCTCTCTCTCTCTCTCTCTCTCTCTCCCTGTCTCTCTCTCTCTTCCATTTATTTAAATATCTCGCATTTTCATATAAATTGCTTGCCGGAGTTATCACATGTCGAGTCGACCATTAGTTATTCATAGGAAATATAGTCTTAGTGGCGCTACTGTGCCCTTGTTATCGTACAGATCTTCCCAGGATTTCGTGCCCCTCCAAGAAGTTGTCGTATGTCTTGTAGAAATTGTTCGTTTTGTAGAATTTGTTTCGTCTTGAGGTTGAGTGTCTTGTAGAAATTGTACGTTTTGTAGTTGTACGTCTTGTAAAAGTTGTACATCTTGTAAAGTTGACGTACGTCTTGTAGTTGCACGTTTTGAAGTACATTTTGTAAAGGTTGTGTATCTTGTAGTTGCCGTACATCATGTAGAAGTTGTCGCACGTCTTGTAGAAGTTGTACTTCTTGTAGAAGTTGTCGTACGTCTTGTACAAGTTGTCATACGTCTTGTTGAAGTACGGCTTGAAGAAGATGACGTACATCTTTTTGAGGTATTCTGAACAAGTTTTGTCTAGCAGAAGTTGACGTACTTATTGAGAAAGTTGTGGCACGTCTTGAAAGTTTTGTATGCATGCGTACACAGTATGTGTACGTACACTTGTGTATGCGCATACATGTATGTCTTTACACCTAGTGTTATGTGTGCTTGTCTGAAAGTACACCTCTGTGTATGTAAGCCTGAGAGCATGCATGTACATCTATATATGTACAACTATAAACCTATATATGTACGCCTGCTTTTGCATGTAAGCCTGTGTATATGCTCATCTATATATGTAATGACTGTACATGTGAGCCTGGCTTGATGTATCTTGCTTGCGCCTATATAGGTATACGCCTTTGTGCGTAGACTCGTATTTTCATCTGTTTTTTTACACCTACACAAAAAATTAATTGCTTTTGTTTTCGCTTTAAAAATCTATTTCAATTTTAAAAGAATATATTATTGTTTTATACAGTTGTTTGTGATGGTATTGTTGTTGTTTTGACGGTGGTGTGTTGTGGTGGTGGTGTTGTTGTTGTTGAGACGGTGGTGTGTTGTGGTGGTGGTGTTGTTGTGACGGTGGTGTGTTGTGGTGTTGTTGTGACGGTTGTGTTGTGGTGGTGGTGTTGTTGAAACGGTGGTGTGTAGTGGTGTTGTTGTTGAGACGGTGGTGTGTTGTGGTGGTGGTGTTGTTGAAACGGTGGTGTGTAGTGGTGTTGCTGTTGAGACGGTGGTGTGTTGTGGTGGTGGTGTTGTTGAAACGGTGGTGTGTAGTGGTGTTGTTGTTGAGACGGTGGTGTGTTGTGGTGGTGGTGTTGTTGTGACGGTGGTGTGTTGTGGTGGTGGTGTTGTTGCTGTTGAGACGGTGGTGTGTTGTGGTGGTGGTGTTGTTGTGACGGTGGTGTGTTGTGGTGTTGTTGTGACGGTTGTGTTGTGGTGGTGGTGTTGTTGAAACGGTGGTGTGTAGTGGTGTTGCTGTTGAGACGGTGGTGTGTTGTGGTGGTGGTGTTGGTGTTGTGACGGTGGTGTGTTGTGGTGGTGGTGTTTTTGAGACGGTGGTGTGTTGTGGTGGTGGTGTTGGTGTTGTGACGGTGTGTTGTGGTGGTGTTGTTGTTGTTGAGACGGTGGTGTGTTGTGGTGGTGGTGTTGTTGACGGTGGTGTTGTGGTGTTGCTATGTTGGACGGTGGTGTGTTGTGGTGGTGGTGTTGTTGACGGTGGTGTGTGTGGTGTTGTTGTTGAGACGGTGGTGTGTTGTGGTGGTGGTGTTGTTGTGACGGTGGTGTGTTGGTGGTGTGTTGTTGTGTTGAGACGGTGGTGTGTTGTGGTGGTGGTGTTGTTGTGACGGTGGTGTGTTGTGGTGTTGTTGTGACGGTTGTGTTGTGGTGGTGGTGTTGTTGAACGGTGGTGTGTAGTGGTGTTGCTGTTGAGACGGTGGTGTGTTGTGGTGGTGGTGTTGGTGTTGTGACGGTGGTGTGTTGTGGTTGGTGGTGTTGTTGGACGGTGGTGTGTTGTGGTTTGTTGTTGGGTTGGACGTGGTTGTGGTGGTGGTGTTGTTTGTGACGGTGGTGTGTTGGTGGTGGTGTGTTGTGACGGTGGTGTTGTTGTGGCGTGTGTTGTGACGGTGGTGTGTTGTGGTGGTGTTGTTGTGACGGTGGTGTTGTGGTGTTGTTGGAGGTGTGTGTTGTTGTGACGGTGGTGTGTTGTGGTGGTGTTGTTGTGACGGTGGTGGTTGTGAGTGGTGTGTTGTTGTGACGGTGTGTGTATGGTGTTGTCACGGTGGTGTAGTTGTGGTGAGTGGTGTGTATGTGGTGCAGGGGTCGAGACTAAGCCCTGGCCCCGCCTCTTCGCTGTCCGCTACTGGTCTCTGCTCTCCCTGCTCCAGAGCTTTATCATACCTTGTCTTAAAACTGTAGGTTCCCGCCTCCACTATATCGTTCGTAGACTATTCCATTCCTAACTACTCTATGTGTTGTGGCGTTGTTGTTGTGACGGTGGAGTGTTGTGGTGGTGTTGTGACGGTGGTGTGTTGTGGTGATGGTGTTGTGACGGTGGTGTGTTGTGGTGGTGGTGTTGTGGTGGTGGTGTGTTGTGGTGGTGGTGTTGTTGTGACGGTGGTGTGTTGTGGAGATGGTGGTTGTTGTGACGGTGGTGTGTTGTGGTGGTGGTGTGTTGTGGTGGTGGTGTGTTGTGGTGATGGTGTTGTGGTGGTGGTGTGTTGTGGTGGTGGTGTTGTTGTGACGGTGGTGTGTTGTGGAGATGGTGGTTGTTGTGACGGTGGTGTGTTGTGGTGGTGGTGTGTTGTGGTGGTGGTGTGTTGTGGTGGTGGTGTTGTTGTGACGGTGGTGTGTTGTGGTGGTGGTGTGTTGTGGTGGTGGTGTGTTGTGGTGGTGGTGTGTTGTGGTGGTGGTGTTGTTGTGACGGTGGTGTGTTGTGGAGATGGTGGTTGTTGTTAGTGGTAGTTAGTTATTATGGTGGTGTGGAGAATCGAGGACTATCACGAGTGTTATATAATAGGCGGAAAATTGGGAGAATGAGAGAGAGAGAGAGAGAGAGAGAGAGAGAGAGAGAGAGAGAGAGAGAGAGAGAATGAGGAGGGAGACAATTACTTGTGAATGCTGCAAGACAGTCATTCCTATAATTATTGGAGAGGGCCGGATCTAATTTGTCTTTGTGTGTGTGTGTGTGTGTGTGTGTGTGACAGAGAAAGAGAGAGAGATTTATATAACTTATATCTGGAATACTATAAAAATATTTATAGATTCTTTAAGGATATGGGGGGAGGGATGTTAATACCTTTATCTTCAGTTATAATGGAAGTAACCAACATATTTCTTAATGTCTTCAAGAGAAACCTTGACCTGTTCCTCCAAACTGTTGTTAATGAGCCGGTGGTGGCGTGTTGATGCAAGCTGCCAGCACCAACAGTGTGTGTGGTTGGTGAAATGTGGCCGGTCGTGGTGATGTTGCCGCCAGCATCCTTCACAGCTGAGTGAGAACACTCTCTCTCTCTCACTGAGATATCCTTCATCCTGGTGTGATGTAAACTTAATGTACGCTGGAGGCTGTGGCCAAGAGCGAGAAGTAATGAAGAGGGAAGAGGAGGAGGCAGAAACGCCGATAAAAAGGGAGAAGGAGGAATAGCTGGGAAGGAAACCTGTGGTAAAACTTTTAAACGTTTGTATTTCTCCTACTCTCTCCTACCCTCTTTACTCCCTCCCGTGCCACCTAGCACTCAGGGGAGGTGCTGTATTGGACGTCACCTAGCACTCAGTGGAGGTGCCATAGTGGACATCACCTAGCACTCAGTGGAGGTGCCATAGTGGACGTCACCTAGCACTCAGTGGAGGTGCCATAGTGGACGTCACCTAGCACTCAGTGGAGGTGCCATAGTGGACGTCACCTAGCACTCAGGGGAGGTGCCATAGTGGACGTCACCTAGCACTCATGGGAGGTGCCGTAGTGGACGTCACCTAGCACTTCGGGGAAGTACCGTAGAGGACGTCACCTAGCACTCAGGGGAGGTGCCGTAGTGGACGTCACCTAGCACTCAGAGGAGGTGCCAATGTGGACGTCACCTAGCACTTCAGGAAAGTACCGTAGAGGACGTCACCTAGCACTCAGGGGAGGTGCCTTAGTGGATGTCTGGGTGAGGGAGGGCCACCTTTACAAAGCTGAGGCAGACTAAGAGTGCTGTTGAGGCAGACTATTAAGTGCTGCTGAGACAGACTAATAAGAGTGCTGCTGAGACAGACTAATAAGTGCTGCTGAGACAGACTAATAAGTGCTGCTGAGACAGACTAATAAGTGCTGCTGAGACAGACTAATAAGTGCTGCTGAGACATTAATAGAAGTGCTGCTGAGACAGACTAATAAGAGTGCTGCTGAGAGATTAATAAGAATGCTGCTGAGACAGAATGTTGTAATGCTCAGGAGTTAAGGTCGGTCCCTTCACAGTATATCGATTACACGATAGGATAATCCAGGATAACCCAACAATAACCATAACCTAGGATTACCTAGGATAACCTAGGATGATCTAGGATTACCTAGGATAACCTAGGATGATCTAGGAAAACCGCGTCCAATTTTTCGGCAGTAGAATCGATAAGCCGTAAATCTATATTAACCACAAGAATCGTAATATAAATAAATGCTAGATATATACTGGTAGCTGAGAGGCTGCCATGGAAGGCAGGACCTATCACAGCCTGGCTGCCATGGAAGGCAGGACCTATCACAGCCTGGCTGCCATGGAAGGCAGGACCTATCAAAACCTGGCTGCCATGGAAGGCAGAACCTATCTCAGCCTGGCTGCCATGGAAGGCAGGACCTATCACAGCCTGGCTGCCATGGAAGGCAGGACCTATCACAGCCTGGCTGCCATTGAAGGCAGGACCTATCACAGCCTGGCTGCCATGGAAGGCAGGATACACAAATAACCCGCACATAGGAAAGAGGAACTTACGACGACGTTTCGGTCCTACTTGTACCATTTACGGGTTACTTGTGTATTGTTCCAGTCACGTTGTTTTGTCTTTGTTCTTCATTGAAGGCAGGACTTGACTAGCGTACTCTGGTGAGGCAAACGTGTAGGCAAGTCTGTCTTGTTTACCAAAGACTCTCTGGTGCTGTTACAACTCCTTCCCATCATCTCTCTGAATCACCCTTCCCCATCACCCCTCAACATCATCCTCCCCATCACCCCTCCCCATCATCCTCCCCATCACCCCTCCATCTCTCTCAAACGTTTTTATCCATTCTTCACTCGCTGAACTTTTATCCAAACTTCTACCGCCTCTCACTCTGATTGCAAGTGATTAGTCTGTGCTTCTTATGAGGTCCCGAGGTCCCAGGACCCAGGGCAGGTCCTGGGACCACGTTGTGAGGTCCCAGGACCTAGGGAAGGTCCTGAGACCTAGGACAGGTTCCGGGACCCAGGGCAGGTCCTGGGACCACGTTGTGAGGTTCCAGGACCTAGAGAAGGTCCTGAGACCTAGGGCAGGTCCCAGGACCCAGGGCAGGTCCTGGGACCACGTTGTGAGGTTCCAGGACCTAGAGAAGGTCCTGAGACCTAGGGCAGGTCCCGGGACCCAGGGCAGGTCCTGGATCCATGTTGGAGGTTCTTGGACCTTCTAAAAGACCCCTTGAAACCCCTCCTCCTCCCCCGACGCAAAGACCCGTCTTCTTCCGTGTCTGAGATTGGTTGAGAGAGGTGAGGGAGGGGGGTACTAGTAGGTCCTTAGGAAGGGGGGGGGATGTTAAGTGGTACTCTGAGAGAGGTGGGGGAAGGCATAGAGGAGGACGTCTCGTGGAGAACCTATATGTGCCACATTCTCTCTCTCTCTCTCTCTCTCTCTCTCTCTCTCTCTCATAGCTCCTTCTGTCCTCTATAATTCTTCGTTATCTTGCCATCAAATTCTTCTTCCGTCTTCCACAGACGGTCTCTACGTCTTCTTCAATTAATTTCGTACTATCTCTCTCTCTCTCTCTCTCTCCCCCTCTCTCTCTCTCCTGTCCTCTTTTCCTCCCTTCCAACCCTCTCTCCCTGCCCATTCCTGCTCCTCTCTTCCTCTGTGCCCTCTCCCTCTACCCCGCTCCCTCTCTGCCACTCAGAGAAAAACACTTTGGCATCATTTTTCTTCGCGTTTAACTGTTTCTTATTTGACTGTTGTGGTCTGTTGCCATATATATAATTATATATATATATATATATATATATATATATATATATATATATATATATATATATATATATATATATATATATATATATACATATATATACATATATGCATACGCATCTCATTTCATTTCTTAAATAAGTTCAGAGTTCAAGTATTATTTTAACTTCGAATAAATTCAAAAATTATATAATTATTACCGGAGGGGAAAACGTTTTGTGATTTATGAAATATTGGAATTCAAATTTTATTATTTTAATGAAAAATGTGAGTTTGGGTAGTGTGTTGTTACCCTGACGTGTGAAGCACTACAGGCCAGGAGGAGAGTGACTCGTATGGCTAACATACATGTACCTATTACTGCAACATGCATGTACCTATTATTGTAACATTCATGTATCTATTACTGTAACATTCGTGTACCTATTACTGTAACATTCGTATACCTATTACTGTAACATTCGAGTACCTATTACTGTGATCTGATCCTCTCTTTAAGGTTAATGTAAATAACACAGTTGGTCTTAATGGGAATAAGTCACTTTGTCTGACTTTTTTGTGGGTTATACTGGGTAATCTATACATATGTTGCTATGTATGATAATTTATGTAAGTGTATTTATGTGTACCTTTACCTGAATAAACTTACTTTAGGAGGGATAAGATTTGCTAACCCACGCGTTTTTATTTACGTGTTACAGATGCTATGCAAGGTGTGGGGCGTGGGCATGTTCAGCATCGTAGCCCTCACTACTAGTAACATCCTGCTGACGCTGCGACTGATGCATGGACGTGAGGACGTGGGCGTGGGCGGCGGGTGTGGTGGGGTGGTTATCCCCGAGGTTGTGCCACACTCGTGGACTTCTGCGCTCTCCTCCACCAACCACACGGAGTACCTGGCCTTCCTGCGCTCTGCAGCTATCAACACCGACCCTACTGCCGGCGGCGACGGTGAAGGGAAGCAGAAGGACGCTGAAGGGGTGGTGATGGGTGCTGGCTTCGTGGTAGACGAGGTGATGGGACGGTGGGACGCTCGCAGACGTTACAAGACTCACGACCACGTGTTCACAGGTCCTCAGTATACCAGACTTACCCGGGCTTCGCCTGTCTGTCTGGCTACACAGACTTCCGTAGACAGACTCTTCTGGCTTACACAGGTATGTCACCATACGTGCTTCAAACGCTAGATGGTGACGCTGTAGAGCTTTAAGGGGATGTTTGTGAAGGTTTTATTACACAATGCTGGCTGTAGACGGTTAACATGTGACTCTAGGTGACTTACATGTTTAGTAGTATCACAGGTGACACCACCTAATGCACATGTGGGCGTACCATGTACCTGCCGTGGGCGGCTCTGAGTTTAATGAGCCGTGAAGTGTGTTAAACGTCCATAAAGTGTGGTTGTAGTGGTGTGGCTCTGGATGTTGAGGGGATAGAGCAGGCAGGATTCTCTCTCTCATTGTTTACATCATCTGGTATGCTACAAGGCTGTTTATATAACACGGTGTTTTAATACTGAGTATTATATTTCGTAATTTAATTTTAAAACACAAATGTGTTTAGCCTTGCTTTTAGCCGTTATTAATGAGCTAGCAGTTTGTTAAACTAGTGGTAATGAACTAGAAACTCACGAAACTAGTGGTAATAAACTAAAAACTCACGAAACTAGTGGTATTGAACTAGAAACTCACGAAACTAATAATGAACTAGCAGTCTCTTTAATTAGTAAAAACTAGCAACCTACTATTCAGAAAAATGGCAGTCTTACCACAGAAACAGTCTGTTGAACTAGTAATGACCCAGCAAACCTCTGCTAGTAGTAATGAAATAGCAGCCCTCTAAACTAGCAGTAACAAAGGACACAAAATATCTAGTTAAAGAACGTGGCAGTTAATATCCTGTGTTAGGACTAGCGGTGGGTCGTTCATTGTTGGAGAGAACCCGGGTTATTACACGTTAAACGCTATTTACACTGCACAAAGCAATTTAAAACGGCGTGCGGAGGTTTAAATAAGCATATAATTGAATCCCCTACCAGAATTTTGTGGGATACACTAATTAATCTATCTTTTTTTTTTTGAGGGAAAAAGAGATTAGTTATATTAGTTTTCGACCTAAATCATGTATCCTGTTTGGCCAGTTTTAAAAAAAATAATTAACATAGCTGGCAACCTTATTGTGTGTAGTTGCCAGAATTTCCTTTACTGGTAGAGGCAAGGGAATTTAGACGTAATTACTGTTTGTTATAGAGGTTAGTCTTCATAACTTTGATATTTTAATGTAAAAACTGACCCTTTCAAAGGACATATAACTATATTTGTTATATTTTCCTTTGCTATAGAGACTCACAATATTAGACTCATTAATTCTCGTACCTAATAAAGTCTCGGCTAATAGGGAAGCAGAATACTGCCCACCAATCACAAGTCCCGTCTCATCTATATCCACTGCGTATAGCTGAGCTCCAGCCAATCACGAGAGAGTCCCTTGTAAACAAAGTGCATTCATATAAAGGGTTGCCTAAATACCTTCATATGTAATAATATTAGTAGAATTACCGACAATATGTTAAGTAAAAGGACACAAATGCAACTAATGTGACATTTTATTGTGGCAACGTTTCGCTCTCCAGGAGCTTTCTCAAGCCGTTACAAGCGTTACGTGGACACAGTGGGCTATTATATACTCTCAAAGTGAGGTGAAATACTAGTGGTGGTCGAGGTAGTAGTGATAAGTAGTAGTAGTAGTAGTAGTAGTAATACAATAAGGTAGAACAATCAATATGCACATGAGTAAAAGGTGATAAAACAAATACTTGGGTAGTATAACAATAGGTTAGACAAATATTTTTGCTGGAGGTTGAAATATAGAAGGCCTGTAGGAGTGTTCCACATCTACGATGTGCTTGTGTTGAATTAGCAGGAGAGACTATGTGATGGTATGGTTAACTGTTTTCAGGAGGATTCTTGCTAAGACTTCAGAGATGGTGAAGCTGCCTTTGTTTTGTTTAATTGTGTTAGAAACAGAGATAAGTGCTGATTCAAGGCATTTGCGTCTACGGAAATTAGTTTCTTTGATTACTAGTCGGGCGTCTTTGAATTTCATGAGATGATTGTTGGAATTTCGGTGTTGTACGCAGGCGTTGTTCAGGTTATCGTTTCTGCATGCATTAATGTGTTCATTGATGCGTGTTTCGAGGTTTCTTGCTGTTTCTCCTACATAAATTCTGTCGCAGCCTCCACAGGGTATAGTGTAGACCCTGCGTTGACTGGTTCATGGTGCTTGGATTTAGTCCTGGTTAGATCCTCTGAAGTCTTAGCAAGAATCCTCCTGAAAACAGTTAACCATACCATCACATAGTCTCTCCTGCTAATTCAACACAAGCACATCGTAGATGTGGAACACTCCTACAGGCCTTCTATATTTCAACCTCCAGCAAAAAATATTTGTCTAACCTATTGTTATACTACCCAAGTATTTGTTTTATCACCTTTTACTCATGTGCATATTGATTGTTCTACCTTATTGTATTACTACTACTACTACTACTACTTCACTACTACCTCGACCACCACTAGTATTTCCTCACTTTGAGAGTATATAATAGCCCACTGTGTCCACGTAACCTGTAACGCTGGAAAGCTCCTGGAGAGCGAAACGTTGCCACAATAAAATGTCACATTAGTTGCATTTGTGTCCTTTTACTTAACATACCTTCATATGTCAATATTTCTATATATAGAAATCGTTTGGGAAGAAATTGTGCGGAAAATGGTTAACATAAACTGTAAATAATGTGGCAAGGACATTACAATTGCAGGTGTGTTGGGTAATAATAGTTTGTTTAAGAGCGCCAGTTGGCAACTCTTATCTGTAATACTTCTGGTGGTACACCACTGACTGGTTATTTACGTATTCTGATCTGAAATATCGTATTACTGCTACACCACAGAGATATAGTGAATACAAACAGAAATGTCTAAAACAGACATATTTAACAGAAACAGTAATGTCTGAAACACAAATACAAATACTTAAACAGAGGCAGTTAAAGGTATCCCTTTGGTGAGTTAAAGATATCCCTTTGATGAGTTTTTATACCTTTGATGAGTTTCGAGTGTTGCTACTCTGGGAGCCCGGCCATAGGCCAGTAAAATTAATAATATGTAGTTACTCTCAAGATTAATAATAATAATAATAGTAATATAATAATAACCTATTAATTTTATATGTATAGATACCTGTTTCCTCTGAGAAAGTCCATATATGCATTGATAAAGGGGTACCTATTTTAACCGAAAAAAAGTCCAAATTTCCACTGAGAAAGGGGCTCCATATTTTCTTTCACAAAGGGTCCCTATTTCCTTTGACAAAGGGTCTATTTCCACTGAGAAAGGGTCCCCATTTCCACTGAGAAAGGGTCCCTATTTCCACTGAGAAAGGGCCCCTATTTCCACTGAGAAAGGGCCCCTATTTCCACTGAGAAAGGGCCCCTAAATCCACTGAGAAAGGGTCCCTATTTCCACTGAGAAAGGGTCCCTATTTCCACTGAGAAAGGGCCCCTATTTCCACTGAGAAAGGGTCCCTATTTCCACTGAGAAAGGGCCCCTATTTCCACTGAGAAAGGGCCCCTATTTCCACTGAGAAAGGGTCCCTATTTCCACTGAGAAAGGGCCCCTATTTCGTCGTGTCGGGAAATTCAATTAGCGAAGTTCTCTAGACGGTCAACGTGTCTTTATGTGTGTGTCAGGCAGGTGAGTGGTAAAGTACCTCTCTCACTCCCTCTCTTCCTGATCCACAATTGGAAAGAGTTCACTTATGAGAAAGGGTGATTTAGAAGAGATTCAGGGCGTGATTTAGAAGAGATTCAGGGATGCTTTAGAAGAGATTCAGGGGTGATTTAGAAGAGATTCAGGGGTGATTTAGAAGAGATTCAGGGGTGCTTTAGAAGAGATTCATAGGTGATTTAGAAGAGATTCATAGGTGATTTAGAAGAGATTCAGAGGTGATTTAGAAGAGATTCAGAGGTGATTTAGAAGAGATTCAGAGGTGATTTAGAAGAGATTCAGAGGTGATTTAGAAGAGATTCAGGGGTGATTTAGAAGAGATTCAGGGGTGATTTAAAAGAGATTCAGTGGTGATTTACATATATTCATCCCGCCTGGTCCAGCCTGGAGCCATTTGCATATATTTATAATTTTTGAATAATGGCATTTTTTCTGTAGCTTATGAGGTGGAAAAATGTATATAGAGCGAGAGAGATTAGCACCAAGGCGCTGTATCGCTGAAGCAAGCTCTGTAGCGCTGAAGCAAGGCTCTGTAGCGCTGAAGCAAGACTGTAGCGCTGAAGCAAGACTGTAGCGCTGAAGCAAGGCGCTGTAGATTATTATAATAAAAGAAATCGCTAAACCGAAGGCTCTGTAGAGCTGAGGTAAGACTGTAGAGCTGAAACAAGGCTCTGTAGAGCTGAATCAAGACTGTAGAACTGAGGCAAGACTGTAGAGCTAAAGCAAGGCTCTAGAGTTGAGGCAAGACTGTATAGCTGAAGATATATATATATATATATATATATATATATATATATATATATATATATATATATATATATGTATGTGTGTGTGTATAACCATTCAGCCTTAAATCTGGAGAAAGAGAGAGAGTGAGTTAGTCTTTTAACGTCTCACGCTTTAAAAAACTCTTAGGTACTTTTCTGAGCTATTTCACTCCTGACGCAGTCTTGCTCGCACTCTCCCTCACAACCTTCCGCTCCCTGGTCGACCTTTTTGTTGCTTCTTTTCGCACTCTTGCCGCATTTCCGCCTGCGGCAGGAACCTCATTGACGGACACAGTCTTGCAACTTAGCTCTGTGGGAGAGAGTTCTAATATTTTTTAGCAATGTTGCAGTTTCTGAAGAACAACGCTGTTTCGGTCACTGCAATACAAATGTTAACTAATGTTGAACTAACCCTGTTACCTGTTCCACTCACCCTGTTACCTACCGTTCCACTAACACTGTTACCTACCGTTGCACTAACCCTGTTACCTTTTCCACTCACCCTGTTACCTACCGTTCCACTCACCCTGTTACCTACCGTTCCACTAACCCTGTTATTTACCGTTCCACTAACCCTGTTTCCTACCGTTGCATTAACCCTGTTACCTGCCGTTGCACTAACCCTGTTATCTACCGTTGCACTAACCCTGTTATATACCGTTGCACTAACCCTGTTATCTACCGTTGCACTAACCCTGTCATTGCCATTGCACTAACCCTGTTACCTGCCATTGCACTAGCCGTTTCCCACCGTTGCACACTAACATTGATCCCTATATCGTGTGTAACTACAGGTAGCCAGGTACTGGAGAGCACCTATGTCTGTGGCGGTGTTTACCCCTGACGTGGAGTACGCCATAGCCCGCGCCTACCTCACCTACCTGGTCACCTGCTTCCCCTTCCTGGGCGAGAAAGTGAGCTTCCACTTCACCTACCCGCGTGAGCACCTGCCCAAGGACCTGCCTCTCACCATTGAACACCTGGAAGACAAGTGTGACCAGCCGCTGGCCGTCCTCAAGAGGTTACTCAAACAGAGAGGCTCCAAGGTGAGCGCTGCGCACCCTTCACGGGGCAAGTTATGGGCTCTTGATCCAGGGAAGGGAAGGGTAGCTGCAGTTTCTTGGATCAAACATCACTTAAACCCATCAACACATCTCTAAACATCAACACATCTCTGTACAGTATCAACACATCAGTAAACTTCAACACAATAAGCAACATCAAATCAGTAAACACATCAGTAAACAACACATTATTAAACATCACATCAATAACATCAACACATCAGTAAACATCAACACATCAGTAAACATCAACACATCAGTAAACATCAACACATCAGTAAACATCAACACATCAGTAAACATCAACACATCAGTAAACATCATCACATCAGTAAACCTCAACACATCAGTAAACAACCTCATCACATCAATAACATCAACACATCAGTAAACATCAACACATCAGTAAACATCAACACATCAGTAAACATCAACACATCAGTAAACATCAACACATCAGTAAACATCAACACATCAGTAAACATCAACACATCAGTAAACATCAACACATCAGTAAACATCAACACATCAGTA
The DNA here is from genome assembly GCA_009830355.1 of Cherax destructor. Classification (NCBI taxonomy): domain Eukaryota; kingdom Metazoa; phylum Arthropoda; class Malacostraca; order Decapoda; family Parastacidae; genus Cherax; species Cherax destructor. The sequence goes on along the minus strand of WNWK01004262.1, from coordinate 95,173 downwards.
AACATCAACACATCAGTAAACATCATCACATCAGTAAACCTCAACACATCAGTAAACAACCTCAACACATCAGTAAACAACATGGACATCCTGGTGCACATCACTACTCATACACGAAGAGGTATTCAACCCTCCTCAACATAAAACACATGACTAAAATATCAACACCTGATGTATATTTCATACAGCAGCAATACAATAGGTAACCAGGCAGGTACCCTCCCCGCTGCTGTATACATGGTTCACCAGCTACCCGGCCAGAACACTTTCCTAACGTGATTAAGACCAGTGTACACGGAGCCAGGCAGAGCGACGCACCACCACATCTGATGTTTCACCCATCACTGCCCCCCACACAGTTACTCAGCTACCACCTTCACTCCCAGGGTGGTGCATCTTCTCAAATCTTCTATACACTTTTACCTCTTCCACTCCCTGTCCCATAACAATTACCGAGCTTAATATATTAAATTTTATGTTGTATTTAGATATTGAATGCATAATGTATTTCTAATATATAACATGGAAATTGTTTATTATATTCACTGATACAAAAACTGTTCATAACAACGTACACAAAAGCCAAAATGCCTCCAAATACCATAATTAAGCATAGCCAAACAATAGCAATTATAGTCTTCTATAATTAACAAAGACCCCCGGTAAGTTGCACATTATAGCTCAATCGTAATAACACGATCGCAAAGAAACCAGCGAACGGGTGGGGTTAGAACCCTTGGAGAGTGAGTGATAAAATTCCAGGCCAGTGCGTTAACCAGTAAGCTTTCATCCAGCTAAGTATATATTTATACACCACAGAGATGTTAGCTTGCTAACCCCCCCCCCTCGCCATGGTTTCAAACCCCCACCTATTCCGTGGTTTACGCATTATAGCTGCCAACCCTAACAGTATGTAAATTACCGAGACGCACTCGCAGCCTATCCTTATCGAAAATCTGTTAGAAAATAGTTTCGAATTCACTCAAATTACTGTCTTAGTTTTATTTTACAAGTACCAAACTGACACAGGCCCTTGCCTGATTATCATACAAGCCTTCGGTCAGTTAAAAAAAAGTGGCTTTCGGAATTTATTATTAATACTGAGGCTTATTTCCAATATTGACCCAGTCTTTGTTTATACAGATCACCAGCCTCGTATATACCAGTATAACTTGCAAATTGTTGCATATTCTTGTTTATAAATCACCTGTGACGTACAAGATAGTAATCTGCTTGGCATTAGTAAGACTATTATTATTATTATTAGTAGTAGCAGTAGCAATAGCAGCAGCAGTAGCTTAATAGTAGTAGTAGCAGTAGAGTAGTAGTAGTAGTAGCAGTAGTAGCAGCAGTAGTAGTAGTAGTAGTGAGCAGCAGTAGTAGTAGTAGTAGTAGCAGTAGAGCAGCAGTAGTAGTAGTAGAGTAGTAGCAGCAGCAGTAGTAGTAGTAGTAGCAGTGCAGCAGTAGGGAGTAGTAGTAGCAGAGCAGCAGAGGTAGTGTAGTAGCAGTAGTAGCAGCAGCAGAGTAGTCGTAGTAGGGAGAGCAGCGAGTAGTATAGTAGTAGTAGAGTAGTAGCAGCAGTAGTAGTAGGAGCAGCAGCAGCAGTATAGTAGTACGTAGTAGCGCAGCAGCGTAGTCGTAGTAGCGTATGAGCAGCAGCAGTAGTCGTAGTAGCAGTAGTAGGCAGCAGCGCAGTAGTCGTAGTAGTAGTAGTAGTAGAGAGGAGAGCAGCAGTAGTAGTAGTAGTAGTAGTAGAGTAGTAGCAGCAGTAGTAGTAGTAGTAGTAGTAGAGTAGCAGCAGCAGTAGTCGTAGTAGCAGTAGTAGTAGTAGTAGTAGAGTAGCAGCAGCAGTAGTAGTCGTAGTAGTAGTAGTAGAGTAGTAGCAGCAGCAGTAGTCGTAGTAGCAGCAGTAGTAGTAGTCGTAGTAGCAGCAGCAGCAGTAGTCGTAGTAGCAGCAGTAGTAGTAGTAGAGTAGTAGCAGCAGCAGTAGTCGTAGTAGCAGCAGTAGTAGTAGTAGTAGAGTAGCAGCAGCAGTAGTCGTAGTAGCAGCAGTAGTAGTAGTAGTAGAGTAGTAGCAGCAGCAGTAGTCGTAGTAGTAGTAGTAGTAGTAGCAGCAGTAGTAGTAGTAGCAGCAGTAGTAGTAGTAGTAGTAGTAGTAGTAGTAGCAGCAGTAGTAGTAGTAGTAGTAGTAGTAGTAGCAGTAGTAGTGTAGTAGCAGCAGCAGTAGTAGAGTGAGTGGTAGTGCAGAGTAGAGTAGTAGCAGTAGTAGCAGCAGCAGTAGTAATAGTAGAGTAGTAGCAGCAGCAGTAGTCGTAGTAGTAGTAGTAGCAGCAGTAGTAGTAGTAGTAGTAGTAGTAGTAGTAGCAGTAGTAGAGTAGCAGCAGTAGCAGCAGCAGCAGTAGTAGTAGTAGTAGTAGTAGTAGCAGCAGCAGTAGTCGTAGTAGTAGTAGTAGCAGCAGCAGTAGTAGTAGTAGAGTAGTAGTAGCAGTAGTAGAGTAGTAGCAGCAGCAGTAGTAATAGTAGAGTAGTAGCAGCAGCAGTAGTCGTAGTAGTAGTAGTAGCAGCAGCAGTAGTCGTAGTAGTAGTAGTAGTAGCAGCAGCAGTAGTAGTAGTAGTAGTAGTAGTAGCGGGAGAGGCATTGCATCCTCTCTAATAGGATTAGTAGACTATATGCAACAGTTCCCTCAGGAGTCTGTGGTGTGCACTCTGGTGTCTCTGAATGCACTCTGGTGTCTCTGAATGCACTCTGGTGTCTCTGAATGCACTCTGGTGTCTCTGAATGCACTCTGGTGTCTCTGAATGCACTCTGGTGTCTCTGAATGCACTCTGGTGCCTCTGAATGCACTCTGGTGCCTCTGAATGCACTCTGGTGCCTCTGAATGCACTCTGGTGCCTCTGAATGCACTCTGGTGCCTCTGAATGCACTCTGGTGCCTCTGAATGCACTCTGGTGCCTCTGAATGCACTCTGGTGCCTCTGAATGCACTCTGGTGCCTCTGAATGCACTCTGGTAATTCTGAATGCACTCTGATGCCTTTTAATGCACTGAGTATTCTTTGATGTCTCTAAGTGCACTTACTGATACCACGAAGTGTATTGGAATCCAATAAATAAATATATATATATATGTAAATATATATATATATATAAATATATATATATATATATATATATATATATATATATATATAATATATTATATATATAATATATATTATTTATATAATATATATATATATATATAATATATATATATATATATATATATATATATATATATACTATATATATATATATATATATATACATATATATATATATATATATATATATATATATAATATATATATATATATATATATATATATACATGTATATATATATATATATATATATATATATATATATATATATATATATATATATATATATATATATATATATATATATATATATATATATATATATATATATATATATATATATATATATATATAGCGGGTGTTGTAAACTCTCTTTATTAAGAAGAGCAGATTTTAAACTTACATTATGTTAGTGAAATATTTTGTGAGTGAGTGTGCTTTGATTTTCATTGTATGTTAGAGTGCACCACTGTCGTGGAAGTGCAGTGGAATGAGTACAAGTTTGAAGTGAAGAAGACCGGGTCCAGGAGACCCGTCCAGGAAGGAGTCAGTCAAGGCGCCATAGTCATGTTTGTTTGGAAGCTGGTCTCACTGTTTGTGCGTGTGTGTGTACTCACCTAATTGTGGTTGCAGGGGTCGAGACTCAGCTCCTGGCCCCGCCTCTTCGCTGTCTGCTACTGGGTCTCTGCTCTCCCTGCTCCATGAGCTTTATCATACCTTGTCTTAAAACTATGTATGGTGTGTGTGTGTGCTCACCTAATCGTACTCACCTAATTGTGCTTGCAGGGGTCGAAACTCAGCTCCATGAGCTTTATCATACCTCGTCTTAAAGCTATGTATGGTTCCTGCCTCCACTACTTCACTTGCTAAACTATTCCACTTCCTGACAACTCTATGACTGAAGAAATACTTCCTAACATCCCTTTGACTCATCCGAGTCTTCAGCTTCCAATTGTGACCCCTTGTTTCTGTGTTCCCTCTCTGGAACATCCTGTCACTGTCCACCTTGTCTATTCCACACAGTATTTTGTATGTCGTTATCATGTCTCCCCTAACCCTCCTGTCCTCCAGTGTCGTCAGTGTGTGTGTGTGTGTGTGTGATATAAACGGTCTCGCACGACACACACACACACACACACACACACACACACACACACACAATAAAACGTTTGGGTGTAAAATAAATGTTTTAATTAAGTAATGGGTGATAAAAATAGTCAAGGTATTCTGAGCCTTGTGCCAAGGTCAAAATAAGGCTATTATCGTGTGAAATGGGTCAAGACCATAGTCCGGGTATTCTGAACCTTGTGGCGATGGCACAGTAAGGCCATTATAGCCTGAAGCACATATGATAGACGTTGTCTTCCATTTTCACTGGATAAATTTGATTAACGTGTGTGTGCGTGTGTGTGTGTGTTTTATGTGTGTGTTTTGTGTGTGTATGTCTGTGTTCTGTGCTGTGTATGTATATGTGTTCTGTGCTGTGTGTGTATGTATGTGTGTGTTCTGTGCTGTGTGTGTGTGTGTGTGTGTGTTCTCATATACACATACATAAGTTACTTCTTCCTCCTGATGCACCAGTCTTGTTGGAAATCTTTATAAGTCTTTCTCTAGTCTTGACACCCTAGCATGACCAGAAATGAGGTCCAGGAGGGTGGTGCATACTCTGTCATCACTGATATCAGTCGTATATATATTATGACACAACACTTCTGATTTTCCCCAGACTATTCTCAGAGTTAGGATATACATCCTTCAGTCATATCCTGTATCCTTCAATCATCCTGCCTATCCTTCGATCACCCTGATTATCCATTCATCATCCTGAGTCTCTCCTTCCATCATCCTGAGTACATCCATCCTGCTGAGTCTATCCAATCATCCTGGTGAGTGTCCATCCATCCTGCTGAGTCTATCCTACTCTACAAACAATGTTTGCAGGAGTGGCTGGCAGCAGCTGAGGTCAGTGTTGTGTAGGCAGCCTGGGCCACTAGACTTTATTAACAAACTCTGTAGTAACTTGGCTGATAGCAACGCTCCTAATAAAAAGAGCAAGTTGTGAGGAATATTTATTCGCGTACGTACGAGGCTTTTACACTGTTTGAAAGAACCAGCGGACAAAATTGAAAACCCATTGTTGAGTCACTTTTGTTTATGCCGCCATGTTGGATGACGTCATTGTTTATGCCACCGTTTTGGATGACGTAGTTGTTTATGCCGCCATGTTGGATGACGTCGGTGTTTATGCCGCCATGTTGGATGACGTCAGTGTTTATGCCGCCATGTTCGATGATGTCTGTATGTCGCCATGTTGGATGACGTCATTGTTTATGCCGTCATATTGGATAATGATACATATACTATACATCTGTCAGAGTATATAAACTGATACACACCTCAGTGTATATAAACTGATTCACACCTCAGTGTATATAAACTGATACACACCTCAGTGTATATAAACTGATACACACCTCAGTGTATATAAACTGATACACACCTCAGTGTATATAAACTGATACACACCTCAGTGTATATAAACTGATACACACCTCAGTGTATATAAACTGATACACACCTCAGTGTATATAAACTGATACACACCTCAGTGTATATAAACTGATACACCAGTGTATATAGAGTGAATCTGAGATGTGAGAAAAAATGAGCGAGTAAAAGAGTGAGAAAGAGAGAGAGAGAGACTGGCATATATAAGTAGAGTGAACGACGGACATGACCTTATTCTGGGTAATTTGTGATAAATTTGTAAATGAAGGAGACTTGATGACAGTCTGGAGGAGGGAAATCAGGAGGACAGTCAGGTCGTGTAGAGAGGCAATCATACGCCTCGTTAGTGCTGAATTGGCAGTTAAAGATCCCTGGGTGGTTGAGGTTACTGGGAGAGAGAGAGGGGGGGAGGGAGAGAGAAAATACTAACAGGTCGTCTATATTTAAAATTTAGTAATGAAATAAAATAATAATTACAATAACACCCATAATAAAAATAATTATTATAACAATAATAATAATAATTATAATCACAACAATAATACTAATATTTTATTATTATAGTTATTATTATAAGAATAATAATGAAATTATAATTATATTAACAGTAATATTAATTATAATAACCACAACAATAATAATAATATTAATATTATTATTATTATTGTTGATGATGGTAGTGATGTGAGGTGGGTGTCGTTGAACAGATGCTGGCGTGGAGAGAGAGGATGCCCTACCCTCAGAACGTTGTGAGGAACGTGGCCAGGAAGAACTGTGCCACTGAGTGGGTCTTCCTGGCGGACGTCGACATTATTGCCATCCCTGGCTTGTCTGACCGCCTTGCCACCTTCCTCGTCTCAAACACCGCCACCAATTGTAAGAAGTAAGTGGTCAGTGCCGTGGGTTCTCAAGTGCCTGGTTCAAGTGGTGCTCTTGGCTTATTGGCTTTAGTGAGGTGGTTAGGTTAAGTGCTCTAGTGTTAAGTGGCCGGTTTAAAGTGTTTAGTTTTAAGTCTTTTGTGTTGGGTAGTTTAAGAGTTGAGTGTTGATTAAGTGGCTCTTCTCTCCTCTCCACTTCCCTCCCTCCTTCCTACTCCACTTCCCTCCCTCCTTCCTACTCCACTTCCCTCCCTCCTTCCTACTCCACTTCCCTCCCTCCTTCCTACTCCACTTCCCTCCCTCCCCCGCTCCCTCCTCCCCTCCATGCAGGTCGGAGCCTCCAAATCCTGAGTCGATCTTACTTAAAGCTACCTCCAATAATGGAGTTGTTGTGTTCTTGTTGTGAATGAGTATCTCTCTGTCTCTCTCTCTCTCACTCATTCTCTCTCTCTCACTCATTCTCTCTCTCTCTAGTTTCCCGATAAGTAAGTTTATTCAGGTATACACAAATACAGTTACATAGATTATCATACATAGCAGCATATGTGTAGAAAACCCTCCAGGATAACCCAAAAACGTCAAAGTGACTTATTTCCATTGGGGTCCTTTTAACACCTCATTATTACACTATAAAGGAGATAATATATTATTATCATACTATAAAGGATATATACTAGGAATAAGGTAAGAATAGTTATTTACATTTACATGTGTCTTAGCTAAAAAAATAAAAAAAAAACATTCTCCTGCCTTTCTGTCGCTACATTCATTAGGTACCTTTTGGTTTTCTTCTTGAACTGGTTTATGCTATGACTGGCTTTGACATGTGCAGGCAGTCTGTTCCATTTCTTTATTGCTGTACAATAAAAGGTGTTTGAAGCTGATATTTTGTCTTTAACAGAACAGTGAGAGAGAGTGAGAGAGTGAGAGAGAGAGAGAGAGAGAGTGAGTTCATTTTTCCCCTTCCCTGCCACCTCCATCTTCCTCCTCTCCTCCATTTCCATCTCATTATTCTCCCTCCTTTCTTATTTCCGTTCTCTCTTCTCCTTCCCCTCCTACAGGAAAGAGAGAGAGAGAGGTTTACTAACCTAATTACCTTAGATTTATATTTTTTTCCCTTTCAAATTTACTGTACTCTGTTTCCGGTCTTCTTGTACCCAGCCTGTGCCACACGTCCGTGTACGTGGCCGGTGTTCAGCCCGGCACTAACGCATGTCTGTACGTGGCAGGTGTGCGTTCGTAGTTCCAACGTACGAGGTGGACGAGCGGTCACCGCTCCCGCACAACCGGTCAACCTTGCTTCACCTTGCTGGCAAGGGAAGAGCGAGACCCTTCCATCAGAAGGTGTTTGTGCACAACCAACACGCTACCAACTTCTCCAGGTAGGTGGTATACCCAGGTATATTGTGGTATATCGAGGTATACTGTGGTATACCTAGGTATACTGTGGTATATCTAGGTATACTGTGGTATATCTAGGTATACTGTGGTATATCTAGGTATACTGTGGTAAACCAAGGTATACTGTGGTAAACCAAGGTATACTGTGGTATACCCTGGTATGCCCAGGTATATTGTGGTATATCGAGGTATGATGTGGTATACCTAGGTATACTGTGGTATATCTAGGTATACTGTGGTATACCTAGGTATACTGTGGTATATCTAGGTATACTGTGGTATATCCTGGTATGCCCAGGTATACTGTGGTATATCGAGGTATACTGTGGTATACCCTGGTATGCCCAGGTATACTGTGGTATATCGAGGTATACTGTGGTATACCTAGGTATACTGTGGTATATCTAGGTATACTGTGGTATACCCAGGTATGCTCTAATATACCCAGGTATATTGTAATAAACTGGTATACCAAGGTATACTGGCGTATTCCCTGGTATATTGTGGTATACTGAGGTATAGTATGGTAAACAGGTATACCGAGGTATACTGTGGTATACCCAGGTATACTCACTGAAAAAAACTATATCTTTGTGGTGGTATACCTGGAAATGTTTATACTTGATAAGCATGATTGTACAGACACCAGAATGTGTTTGTATGATTGCATGTGTGTGTATGTATATGCGTGTGCTACTACTAATAATTACTGTACCATCTGGTATAATACTATAGTTACGGGTTGAACGACCACTTGTGTACTGGCTACCTTATTATATTACGTCGTTAAGGTCATATTCCCTCTTTCGCTTCACAAGTACGTCTGAAATGGAAATATGAGCCATATTCCACGAGGTTGTTAGGGTCATACTCGCTAGTCCGATACACTAGTACGTCTGAGACGGGAATATGAGCCTTATTACACAAAGTGGTTAGGGCCATGTTCCCTCGGTCGCTGCGGTAATCTGTCCTTGTGTCGCTCTTCCCCGGAATGACATTGTGAGGCTGGTAATTGATTGTTTGCTGGTAATTGATTGTTTGCTGGTAATTGATTGTTTGCTGGTAATTGATTGTTTGCTGGTAATTGATTGTTTGCTGGTAATTGATTGTTTGCTGGTAATTGATTGTTTGCTGGTAATTGATTGTTTGCTGGTAATTGAATAGTTAGCTGGTTATTGATTGTTTGCTGGTAATTGAATAGTTGTAATTGATCGTTTGTTGATAGTTAACTAGTTTGTAATTGTTTGTTTACTTGTAATGGCTTGTTTGCTGGTGATTGTTTGCTTATAATTGTTTGTAACTGCTCATTGTATGAATTGAGGGTAAGAAGAGTGTTGTTGTTGATATTATGGTGTCATTGTTTACATGTGATTCTTCGCGCTGTTCTTTAAATAACAATATTTATTGTTACTGTAACAGTAGAGTTTTATTAACAATACAAGTAAAATTAAATCCAACCAGTACCATACATGACAGTTATAATCATAACCATGATTTTTAAAGGGGTGGAGGGGTAAGCCAGTGAAAGGCCTCGGTCAGATGACCAAAAACTCCAACTGTGAGTCATCATATGTCAATATATATATTAAAACATCATGTGTAGATAATAATATAAAAATACATTTATTTCTACATGTACAAGGTATACAGACCATACCTTACATCAATGACATGCTACTATATAGAAAGAAGCCCTTTGTTATGCTGAGCATTTCCCGATAATTAGGTCAATTTTGTCCCCGGGATGCGACCCACACCAGTCGACTAACACCCAGGACAGCAGGTATCTTAAGGAAACACGTCCTAATGTGTCCACCCGTACCGGGGATCGAACCACGGACCCTCAGCGTGTGAAGCGAGAGCTTTGCCTATCAGTCCAGACCAGAGAGTAAGAGAAAGAGAGAGTGAACGAGTAAGAAAGAAAGAAAGAGAGAGAGCGTGAATTCCAAGTTTAGTGAAGAGTTGTGGCTGTGCTGGGAGTTTGGTTGGGTTTGTGTCTCCAGAGAAAATGAGTTTTGGATCGAGGTTACGCTGGCAAATAGGTTCATACATAATTTATTTTACTATTATTACTTTACAATTATTATTATTTATTATTATGTAAGAATTATTATTATTATTATTAACTGACACACACACACACCAGGAGCTGAGACTCGACCCCCGCAGTCACATATAGGTGAGTACACACACAAACAGATGGGAGTAATTGAGTTATATATATTCCTCTTTGCTAATGATGTACTGCTAATGAGGAAAATCAAAACTGGCGAGTACAAGGAAAAGCTACAAGAGGTCTCTGGTGTAATTTCAAGGGTGGTCAGAGAAGTGGTTGCTTGAATTCGACCCCGGTAAGTGCAAGACCATGAAGATTGGGGAAGGAGCAAGAAGACCGGAAGCGGGGTGAAGAGTAGGTGGACAGATGCTGTAGGCTTCATTCAAACTAAAAGACTTAGGGGTGAGCATAGCGCCCAGTATATCACCAGAGGGTCACGTCAGCCGAATAGCTTCTGTACCAGTACTCGTCTGGGAAATCTTAGAGTAGCCAGATCCATCTTTGAGTACGCATCACCAGTATGGAACCCGCACCTGCAGGAACATGTTAAGACACTGGAGAAAGTGCAGAAGTATGCAACAAGACTTGTTCCTGAGCTAAGGTGCGTGAGCTACGAGAGAAACCTAACGAAATTGAACCTAACGACATTGGAGGACAGAAGAACCATGGGGGACATAACAACAACATACAAAATACTCATGGAAATTGATAAGGTAGACGGATAGGCTATTTGATAGGAGAGAAACGGGCACTCTTGTACACTGCTAGTGTCGGTGTCTTCAAAAATAAGATATCAAAACAGTATTTCACAAGCAAGCGGAGTTATCACACACATTATCTCTAGTACTCGGTCCCACAGCTGTATACTCACTCAGGTATGTATATTTTGTATGTTTATAAACACTTAACCATAATTTTGCCTGACGGATAGAATAATTAACCTACAAATGGTTGATAAGGCGCTGATCCACCTTGAAGCCTGGTCACAGACCGGGCCGCGGGGGCGTTGACCCCCGAAACCCTCTCCAGGTATACTCCAGGTATAATAAATTATTCCATAATGTAACATTGAACATGTTTTAACACTTAATATTTTGACAAAAGTTTTGCTTAAACATTTAAATATAATCCATGGAATTTTATCTGGCATAGTTACCCTTCTTTATCACTCATAAATCACAATTACTCTGCTGGTAAATACATTTATTACCATGGAAGATGTAATCAGTGGCACCCTCGCGTGAGTACACTTTATTACTGCATAAGCGGCCACCTGGACACCAAACTGGAATGTCCAGAAATATATTACAATTTTAAGGTTTAAATGATAAGATATTACGAGGACCCCGATGGAAATAAGTCACTTTGACTTTTTTTTGGGTTATCCTCGTGGTAATTAGCACTATGTAAGATTATTGTACTTATGTGTACCTGTGGCTAAATAAACTTACACGTGTCCAGTGGCTCGATTGGTAGCGCACTCACCCCGGTGGCCTAGTGGGTAAAGCTCTTGCTTCACGTACGGAGGGGCCGGGTTCAATTCCCGGTGGGGCAGAAACATTTCGATGTGTTTCCTTACATACACATACACACACACATATATACAACAGGCCTAGTGTCTAATTGACATGTGCCTAGGACAAAATGGTAACTAACTGAGGTCCGGGGGTCGATCCCCGGACGTGTTTCCGTAAGATACCTGCTGTCCATGCTCACCCATCAGTAAAATAGGTATACCTGCATGTTAGTGGACTGATGTAGGTCGCATCCTGGGACAAAATTGACCTAATTTGCCCGAAATGCTCATCATAACAAGCGGCTTTCTATATAGTATGATGCCATTGATGTCAGCTATGGTCTGTATACCTTGTACTTGTACAAATAAAGAGTATTATTATTATTATTGTTACGGTGGCGGTCAACCCTTGGGGCCCTCAGCGGGGAGATGCCACTCAACCAGCATTACACCTCACGCTTCACCGTAATTAACTTTTTTTCGCTCTCCCTAAACGCTTGAAAGGTATTATCATAAATGAGTTGGAATGCCTGGTAGTAGAGTTTAATGTTGTGCAGTAGCAGTGGGTTTGAAAAGCGTAGTGTGGGTGAGGTGTGGTGTTACGCTCGCTGAGTGCGGTGGCTGGCCCCCACAGCCTAGCCTCACCGGCGCCTTCACACAACTCCACCCCAGATTTTAGTGACGTTAACGCTGTTATATTGACCATTTACTTCTCTTAATTTACCTCTAAAGGCCATATATAATTTTTTTAGGCCTCTTCATTTATTTTTTGGTTTTAGGTTTACTAATTTTCTTCTTAATATTCCCTAATAAACTTATTTTTTTGTATTTTAAAATATGTATAACCTGGACGGTGTTCCGGGGGTCAACGCCCCCGCGGCCCCGTCCTCGACCAGGCCTCCTGGTGGATCAGGGCCTGATCAACGAGGCTGTTACTGCTGGCTGCACGTAGTAGCATTGTATCTTAATAAAAGTTCTTTTTATAATTTAAGAGAATAAGAATGGAGAAACACAGGATATATACGCTGAGAGGTATATTACTGACAGCAGGGTATATAAATGAGAGGTATATTGCTGACAGTAGGGTATATAAATGAGAGGTATATTGCTGACAGCAGGGTATATAAATGAGAGGTATATTGCTGACAGCAGGGTATATAAACTGAGAGGTATACTGCTGACAGCAGTTACGGTGCCCCGTGGCCTGGTGGCTAAAGCTCTCGCTTCACACGGCGAGGGTCTGGGTTCGATTCCCGGAGAGGGTAGAAACATTAGGCGTGTTTCTTTACACCGGTTGTCTGTATTCACTCATCAGTAAAATGGGTACCTGGGTGTTAGTGGACTGGTGTGGGTCGCATCCTGGGACAAAACTGACCTAATTTGCGGGAAATACTCAGCATAACAAGGGACTTTCTATATAGTAGTATGTCATTGATGTCAGCTATGGTCTGTATACCTTGTACATGTACTTGTAGACATGAAGATATTATTATATTGGCAGGGTATATAGACTGAGAGGTATATTGCTGACAGCAGGGTATATAGACTGAGAGGTATATTGCTGACAGCAGGGTATATAGACTGAGAGGTATATTGCTGACAGCAGGGTATATAGACTGAGAGGTATATTGCTGACAGCAGGGTATATATACTGAGAGGTATATTGCTGACAGCAGGGTATATAGACTGAGAGGTATATTGCTGACAGCAGGGTATATAGACTGAGAGATTAATCTCGATTTTATAATATAATATTTTTATTTCTACAAGTACAAGGTATACAGACCATAGCTGACATCAGTGACATACTACTATATAGAAAGCCGCTTGTTATGCTGAGCATTTCCCACAAATTAGGTCAGTTTTGTCCCAGGATGCGACCCACACCGGTCGACTAACACCTAGGTACCCATTTTATACTGATGGGTGAACATGGACAACAGGTGTCTTATGGAAACACGTCCCTAATGTTTTCCAGCCGTACCGGAGATTCGAACTCCGGACCTCAGTGTGTGAGCTGAGTGCGCTAGCGATGACCCTCGTGTAGTCGATAGGCTTGAAACCCCACTGACCAGCAGGCCTATTGGCCTATATATAATAATAATAATAATAATAGTGGCAATAATAACTAATAATAATAACTAATAATAAATAATAATAATAATAGCAATAATAATAGGAAGAAAAAAGAACAACAAACGCTACAACTATCATTATTATTATTATTATTATTAAAGTTGAGTCTCATTCAATATATTTGTAAAATATAAGTATAGATGGAGGATAGATTCTGGTGGATGGTGGCGGGGAAAAACTGGTCAGTGTCAGGTTAGATGAGTCACAGCTGAAACTTGGTGGGGAAATTTTAATTGTGTGTGTGTGTATATGCGTGGTGGGGAACACTGTAATTTGTTTTAACTTTTAAGTAATTCAGATAAGATGTTAAGTAAAGTTTTGGCAAATGATATAGAAGAGATCTTTAGTAACTTTGCATTAAGTTTAAAGTTGTAAGAGATATTTGGGGAAATTCTATGCTGGCGGCGGGGGATAAATTTTAGGGAATTTTGGAGCAGATTTTCCCCTGGATGAGACGGCAGCGTAAGATAATGGCTTTGGGGATTTTTCTGAAGTTTATAGTGAGAAAACGTGTGTTTGAAGACGCTCTAACTCCTGTAAAATATTGCAGAGGAATCTTGAAGACTGTCGGGAATTTTATCCTCGTACGATGTCCATCCTCAACATTTGTCACGTTTTCAAAGAGGTTAAATACTTTTGGAACATCAAAGGATTTTTATGATATTTAAATTTTTTTCCTTTCCATTTCATACTTACATTAATATTTCTTTGGTTTGTTAATAGTATATTTTATATTTTCTTATTAAAAGAAAATAATAATTTTAGTTTATATCTATCGTTACTCCAGCAATTTGAATATTGTCTGGTATTTTTCCCATACAGAAAGAATGCTCTGGAATTTTAAATAATGAGCATAAACAAGATTTCTGGCAGAGGAACGTGGACTAAGAGAGAATGAACCATTTCAGAAGACTTTGGAGAGTGTTGCTGCTACATAGTTGGCAACCTCGGCGTTCCAATAATGTGTGGTATCATGGCGGCATGAAGAGTGAGGTGATGAGAGCAGAGCTCTTCACCTTCACCCTCATGTCTGTGCAACTGCTGCTTTTATGGCTGCTAAGCTTCTTGCAACTCCATCTCTCACTTTAAAGACTACGCTATCAGGAGGTGTAGGCGGCCATGACGCTTTATAAGGCACTGAATGCGGACGCTCAACCTTCTTTCTACTTTATATTTTTTCGACGTTTTCCTGGAGTTGATTTGAGTTGAAAGCTTATCTACTACACGAGGCTTAGCTGCCCCTGACCTCAACCACCAGTCAAGGACACGTTAATAATTGAAATGGAGATTAAAATGAACTAATTGTACATGTGTTGTGAGATGCCCAGTGTATGTATACTGAGAGATACACTCCTTTCAGTGTACATACCGAGATACACCTCTAAGTGTACGCTGGTACACGTAAGTGTATAGACACCACACATACATTCCTCTCACTGCATATACACTAAAAATACGTATCTCCCAGTGTATATACATCAAGAGATATACACCTATCAATGCATACACTGAGTTACCTGTCAGTGTATATAACTTAGCCAAGTATTGTGTAGTGTCCTGAGTGCGTCCTCACACCTCAACTCACTTCCCATCGTCGGGTAAATGTACTCTGCTGACGCACTCAAGTCCTGGTTGTGTGTGTACTCACCTAAGTGTGGTTCCAGGGGTCGAAACTCAGCTCCTGGTCCCGCCTCCACTGATCGCTACTGGGTCCTCTCTCCCCCTGCTCCATGAGCAGTGTGTTAGTTACCATTTTGTCCTAGGCACATGTCGATTAGACACTAGGCCTGTTGTATGTATGTGTGTGTGTAACGAAACACTTCGAAATGTTTCCGGCCCCGCCGGATTGAACCCGGGCCCTCCGTGCGTGAAGCAAGACGCTAGCCACCATGCCATCGGGGCGTGTGTGTGTGTGTGTGTGTGTACTCACCTAATTGTACTCACCTAATTGTGGTTGCAGGGGTCGAGACTCAGCTCCTGGCCCCGCCTCTTCGCTGTCTGCTACTGGGTCTCTGCTCTCCCTGCTCCATGAGCTTTATCATACCTTGTCTTAAAACTATGTATGGTTCCTGCCTCCACTATATCTTTCTCTAGACTATTCCACTTCCTGACTACTCTGTGGCTGAAGAAATGCTTCCTAACATCCCTTTGACTCATCTGAGTCTTCAGCTTCCAGTTGTGTCCCTTGTTTCTGTGTTCCCTCTTGAACATCTGTCACTATCTACCTTGTCAATTCCCCGCAGTATTTTGTATGTCGTTATCATGTCTCCTCTGACCTTCTTTCCTCAGTGTTGTTAGTCCTATTTCCCAACCTTCTTCTAAGACAGACCCTGAGTTGTGGAACTAACCTGTCGCAAACCTTGTGTGTGTGTGTGTGTGTGTGTGTGTGTGTGTGTGGCGAGTCCTTAGAGGCGTAACACATTAAAGTTTATTGTGTGTGAAAGGAATGCAGTAAACGCGGTTTTAATGGGTTTGTAATGTATGTTGAATATGTTGTCTGCTCAGAGAGAGAAGTGAAAAGTGAGGATTTTGAATTGAAAAGTACGGTCAA
Organism: Cherax destructor; assembly: GCA_009830355.1. NCBI lineage: Eukaryota > Metazoa > Arthropoda > Malacostraca > Decapoda > Parastacidae > Cherax > Cherax destructor. The sequence goes on along the minus strand of WNWK01004262.1, from coordinate 78,985 downwards.
AACAGCGACTTCTTGGAGCCTAGCTAGTGGAGTCTCTCTCTCTCTCTCTCTCTCTCTCTCTCTCTCTCTCTCTCTCTCTCTCTCTCTCTCTCTCTCTCTCTCTCTCTCTCTCTCGCTCTCTCTCTCTCGCTCTCTCTCTCTCGCTCTCTCTAGCTCTTTCTCACACACACACTCGACCTCTGCAACCACATACAGGTGAGTACAGAGAGAGAGAGAGAGAGAGAGAGAGAGAGAGAGAGAGAGAGAGGAAATGAAAGGTTGGAAAATGAGATATTGTGGTGAGAGGATTATACCATCAGAAAGTTGATGGAGGAAGACCAGAGAGGGAAGACTGCTGACACAGTTAGAGCGTCCCTGTTGAGTGAGGGAGTGGTGAGGGAGGGTGCCAGGGATGGTGTGAGGGAGGCTGCGAGGGATGGTGTGAGGGAGAGTGTGAGTGAGAGAGTGGTGAGGGTGCTAGAGGAAGGAAATAATCTGGATAAGATTCCATATTAGGAAAGAAGTAATGGTGTTGCATACTCCACTATGGGCCTGACGTACACGTTGTACAGAGTCTTGAACGATTCCTTACCGAGATGTTGGAACGCTATTCTTAGGTTTGCCAGGCACCCATATGCTGCAGCAGTTATTTGGTAGATGTGCCCCTCAGATGTGCTCGGTGTTATACTCACCCCAAGGTCCTTTTTTTGGCCCTCTAGTCTGTACTCTCTGCGGTCTTCTTTGCCTTTCCCCAATCTTCATGACTTTGCACTTGATTGGGTTAAACTCTAGGAGCCAGTTGTTGGACCAGGCTTGCAGCCTGTCCAGATCCCTTTGTAGTCCTGCCTGATCCTCATCTGACTGAATTCTCCTCATTAGCTTCACATCGTCTGCAAACAGGGACATTTCTGAGTCTATCCCTTCCGTCATGTCATTCACATATATTAGAAACCTGTGGAACCCCGCTCGTCACAGGCGACCACTCTGACACCTCGTCACGTACTATGACTCGTTGTTGCCTCCCTGTCAGGTATTCTCTGATCCATTGCTTTGCCTTTCCTGTTATGCGTGCCAGCTCCTCTAGCTGTTGCACTAATCTCATGGGTGGAACTGTGTCGAAAGCCTTCTTGCAGTCCAAAAAAATGCAATCTACCCATCCCTCTTTCAATCTCTCGTGTCTTACTTCTGTCACCTTGTCATAAAACTCCAGTAGCTTTGTGACACAGGATTTCCCTTCCCTGAAACCGTGCTGGCTGTGTATAAGCTTGTTTGTTTCTTTCTAGGTGCTCCCCACTCTTCTGATAATCTCCATGATTTTGCATACTGTACATGTCAGTGACACTGGTCTGTAGTTTAATGCCACGTGTCTGTCTCCTTTCTTAAAAATTGGGACTACATTTGCTGTCTTCCATACCTCAGGTAGTCGCCCTGCTTTGATAGATGTGTTGAAGATTGTTGTTAGTGGTACACACAGTGCCTCTGCTCCCTCTCTCAGGACCCACGGAGAGATGTTGTCCGGCCCCCACCACCTTTGAGGTATCTAGTTCACTTAGCAGCCTCTTCACCTCCTCCTCGGTTGTGTGTAGTGTGTCCAACACTTGTTGGTGTACCCTTCCATCCCGGTTTGTTGTGTACTCACCTAATTGTGGTTGCAGGGGTCGAGTCATAGCTCCTGGCTGTGTATTGATGTAGTATGAACAACTCGCTTAAAACAAACTCGCACTTAACTGAAAACTAACATATATGTGCGTTCTGAATTAAACTAATATATCAAATAAAAAGAAGTCAAAAACAAAAACTTCTTTATTGAAATAAAACACGGTTTAAAACATAAAATAAAACACGGTTTAGAACATAAAACACGGTTTAAAACAAAATAAAACACGGTTTAGAACATAAAATAAAACACGGTTTAGAACATACAATAAAACACGGTTTAGAACATACAATAAAACACGGTTTAGAACATAAAATAAAACACGTTTTAGAACAAAATAAAACACGGTTTAGAACAAAATAAAACACGGTTTAAAACATAAAATAAAACACGTTTTAGAACAAAATAAAACACGGTTTAGAACATAAAATAAAACACGGTTTAAAACATAAAATAAAACACGTTTTAGAAAAAAATAAAACACGGTTTAGAACATAAAATAAAACACGGTTTAAAACATAAAATAAAACACGGTTAAAAACAAAATAAAACACGGTTTAGAACATAAAATAAAACACTGTTTAAAACAAAATAAAACACGGTTTAGAACATAAAATAAAACACGGTTTAAAATAAAATAAAACACGGTTTAAAACATAAAATAAAACACGGTTAAAAACAAAATAAAACACGGTTTAGAACATAAAATAAAACACGTTTTAGAACATAAAATAAAACACGGTTTAAAATATAAAATAAAACACGGTTTAGAACATAAAATAAAACACGGTTTAGAACATAAAATAAAACACGGTTTAAAACATAAAATAAAACACGGTTTAAAACAAAATAAAACACGGTTAAAAACAAAATAAAACACGGTTAGAACATAAAATAAAACACGGTTTAGAACATAAAATAAAACACGGTTTAAAACAAAATAAAACACGGTTAAAAACAATAAAACACGGTTTAAAACAATAAAACACGGTTTAAAACAAAATAAAACACGGTTTAGAACATAAAATAAAACACGGTTTAGAACAAAATAAAACACGGTTTAAAACATAAAATAAAACACGTTTTAGAACAAAATAAAACACGGTTTAGAACAAAATAAAACACGGTTTAGAACAAAATAAAACACGGTTAAAAACAAAATAAAACAGTTTAGAACAAAAAAGATTTAATATAGAAGTAGTGAGAGAAAAGTCAAGGTAGAAAACTGAAGCATTGTGATTATTGTATCAGCTAGTGGAGGGAGTGGTGGAGGGGAAGGGAGGGAAGCAGAGATGGAGGGGATGCTGAAGGAGGGAGTGATGGAGGGGAAGAGAGGGAAGCAGAGATGGAGGGTTAGGTTAGGTTAGGTTAGGTAAGGTAAACAGAACAAGCGTTTCCTGACGGGGGGGTCTTAGTCGGAGGGGATGCTGAAGGAGGGAGCGATGGAGGGGATGCAGAGATGGAGAGGATGCTCTAGGAGGGGGAGGAATGGTGGAAAGTGTTGCTACCACCTTGTTGACGATTCACCCCTCTCTCTCTCTCTCTCTCTCTCTCTCTCTCTCTCTCTCTCTCTCTCTCTCTCTCTCTCTTCTCTCTCTCTCTCTCTCTCTCTCTCTCTCTCTCTCTCTCTTTCTCTCTCTCTCCCTCTTTCCCTCTCTCTCCCCCTGCCCCCCTCAACTACTCCTCATCAACACGTTTATGGAGGCAATTCAGATCCAACGAGGCTCCAGACTTCCAAACGATTGAGTTGGGACACTGGAGATGACGTGACGGAGAGAAACACACCAACAAAAAACAACAAATCGTATGTAATATTCAAGGTATTATATATTTGGTGTGTGTGTGTGTGTGTTTGTGTGTGTGTGTGTGTGTGTGTGTGTGTGTGTGTGTGTGTGTGTGTGTGTGTGTGTGTGTGTGTGTGTGTGTGTGTGTGTGGAAAAACAACCATTTTTCTATTTTCTAAAACTTCATTCAATAAGTCTTCTAAAAAATATATATGTATATAAAATTTCAAGAAATCGTAAACAAAAATGGAATATTCCGAAAAATTATTGAAATTCTGGTGGCAAATTCATTTAAATTTGCAGAGAGGAGAGAAGAGGACTCATCTCCTGTGAGTCTTGCTGCCTCGGGGAGCCTTCCCACCCCCCTAACTTAATCATATTTTGTTACGAGTCCTTCCCTTGCTTTATGAGAGAGAGAGAGAGAGAGGTCAGTGGTGTCTTGAACCGTCGACATATCAACAGCGGAGGATGTGGAAGGAATCAGGTCAAGATCAGGTCAAGAATGGCCAAGGTGAGGTCAAGACGGATCATGAGTCTTATCAGGCTGCCAAACAAACAACTAGAAATACACACACACACACACGGTGACTACATAATGTGTGGACCTCCCCTCCCTTGCACTTGTCAACACAGCCCCGACGCATGTCGAACAAGGGTCGCTGTCGACTTCTCTTTGGAAGGGGGTGAGGGAGGGGGTACGGGGAGGTGAAGTATCTGTGTACAGGGCCGTGAGATAGCTCACTCCCACAGGTCGCAAAGATAAGATACCTTGATTAGTATACCATTATCTTCACTCTATACAACCATTATTACCACTACACTACTATTACCACACTGCCATCACCACTACCATTATCATTATATATATACAGTGGTACCCCGGTTTACGATGGTCCCCAAACTCACCCTTTTATGTAAGTTTATTTTTTTAAATGCTTTTGTAAGTGTAATTTTGGGGGTCTAAAAGGACTAGTCTATTTTACAACTTTTCTTAAGGAGATAAATTCGTTTGGTAATGGCACTTGAACAGCATTCTGGAATGAAAAATATCGTAAACCGGGGTACCACTGTATATATATATATATATATATATATATATATATATATATATATATATATATATATATATATATATATATATATATATATATATATATATTGTTTGTAGTGAACGATGTCATGAATGTTAGGAAGTACGAACTGTCTCCGGGCTTGCATATTAATTTAACAAGCTGTATGGAGGCCCAGACTGGGGACACAGAGGCAGTATAGGCCAAAGTTCCTGTTACCAACACCATTCTGACTCTCGTGCTGAATTGCTGAATTATATCTGAACTGAGTTGTTGATGGTCGAGACAACGAGAGAACTGTCTTTACTAAGACCTGCGTCAGGAAATATTTGTCCTGTTTCCTGACAAACCTTACCTACCTACCTGTCTTGCTTCTCTCTCTCTCTGCCGTCTCCACTCTCTGACCCCTTGTTATGTTACCATTCATAACTTACTGCCTGACACCTATATCACTCTGGTTCTACTGCTACTGCTGCTGCTACTACTACTGATACTACTACTACTACTACTATAATAATATTACTCCTTCACAAACAACTGTCACCCTTCACAAACAACTGTCACCCTTCACAAACAACTGTCATCCTTCACAAACAACTGTCACCCTTCACAAACAACTGTCATCCTTCACAAACAACTGTCACCCTTCACAAACAACTGTCATCCTTCACAAACAACTGTCACCCTTCACAAACAACTGTCACCCTTCACAAACAACTGTCACCCTTCACAAACAACTGTCACCCTTCACAAACAACTGTCACCCTTCACAAACAACTGTCATCCTTCACAAACAACTGTCACCCTTCACAAACAACTGTCACCCTTCACAAACAACTGTCATCCTTCACAAACAACTGTCATTCTTCACAAACAACTGTCATCCTTCACAAACAACTGTCATCCTTCACAAACAACTGTCATCCTTCACAAACAACTGTCATCCTTGTGGTCTTTGCTTTATTTGTTTTTGTTTTGTTTTTATCTAAAATGACGTTGTGTCCTTGTTTATCAGATTTTGTTTGGTTACTAAAGTATTGTGGCCATTTAGTTTCCGGTTCACATTGTAATAGGTCGTTAAGCCTTGCTGAGGTTGGTCAAGATGTGCGTCACAGTGAGTCAGTAGGTCACAGCGGGTCACAGCTGGTCACAGCGGGTCACAAACAGTGGGTCATGACTTACGCAAGCAGTGAGTGAGGGAGTAAACGAGTGAGAAGAGTTGGGATGTAATAGAGTCAGTTTTCTTGTCAACATTTTCTATCACGTCACTGTCATCACTAATAATTACACTTTTCTCTCCAAAAGTTTTCCTTTAATAATAATAATAATAATAATAATTACAATAACAAAAATAATTACAATAATAATAATAAGTACAATAATAAAGGGATACTTGCAGAGAATAATTCTTCAAGGTGAAGGCTTGGTCCATGGAGTTGTTGCAGGTAAGCAATGGGTGATTAACGATAATTAGCGTGTTTAACGAGCGTAGCATCGTTTACTGAGGCTCCTTACTCCTCGTTACCTTCCTCCTCCAGCATCAACTTGATTAAAATGTAATTATACTTTCTTAATGTTATTCTAATTTGCTCTCCACTTCCCTTATCTCTGAAGTTCAGGGACCTTCCTGCTGAACACCTTGATCCGATGAGTTAGAGGCTTGTTACCCTTCCTGGGATCAAAGCAGGCGGTGTCACACTGGTGTCATACACTGCCACCACGGTAGTGTGACAGTGTCTGGTGTCATACACTGCTACCACGGTGGTGTGACACAGTATCTGGTGTCATACACTGCTACCACGATCGTGTGACACAGTGCCTGGTGTCATACACTGCCACCACGGTGGTGTGACACAGTGTCTGGTGTCATACACTGCTACCACGATCGTGTGACACAGTGCCTGGTGCCATACACTGCCACCATGGTGGTGTGACACAGTGTCTGGTGTCATACACTGCTACCACGATGGTGTGTCTGGTGTCATACACTTCCACCACGATGGTGTGACACAGTGTCTGGTGTCATACACTGCCACCATGGTGGTGTGACACAGCGTCTGGTGTCATACACTGCCATCACGGAGGTGTGACACAGTGTCTGGTGTCATCACTGCCATCACGGTGGTGTGACACAGTGTCTGGTGTCATACACTGCCATCACGGTGGTGTGACACAGTGTCTGGTGTCAACACTGACCGAGGTGTTGACACAGCGTCTGGTGTCATACACTGCCACCACGGTGTGACACGGTCTGGTGTCATACACTGCACTCGGTGGTGTGACACGTCTGGTGTCATACACTGCCACCACGGTCGGTGTGACACAGGTCCTGGTGTCATACACTGCCACCATGGTGGTGTGACACAGTAGTCTGGTGTCATACACTGCTCACGTGGTGTGCACATTCTGGTGTCATACACTGCCATCACGGTGGTGTGACACAGTGTCTGGTGTCAACACTGCCACCAGGTGGTGTGACAAGCTGTCTGGTGTCATACACTGCTCACAGTGGTGTGACAGTCTGGTGTCATACACTGCCACACGGTAGTGTGACACAGCTGTCTGGTGTCATACACTGCCATCACGGTGGTGTGACACAGGTCTGGTGTCATACACTGCCACACGGTGGTGTGACACAGCTACTGGTGTCATACACTGCCACCACTGGTGTGAACAGTCTGGTGTCATACATGCCACCACGGTGGTGTGACAAGTTCTGGTGTCATACACTGCCACCACGGTGGTGTGACACAGTGTCTGTGTCATACACTGCCATCACGGTGGTTGAACAGTACTCTGGGTCATAACGCAGGGGTGTCACACTGGTGTCATACACTGCCACCACGGTAGTGTGACAGTGTCTGGTGTCATACACTGCTACACGGTGGTGTGACACAGCTCTGGTGTCATACACTGCACACGTGGTGTGACACAGTGCTGGTGCATACACTGCCACCATGGTGGTGTGACACAGCGTCTGGTGTCATACACTGCACCACGTGGTGTGACTCTGGTGTCATACATTTCCACCACGTGGTGTGCACAGTGTCTGGTGTCATACACTGCCACCAGGTGGTGTGACACAGTCTGGTGTCATACACTGCACCACGTGGTGTGACAGTGTCTGGTGTCATACACTTCCACCACGATGGTATGACACAGTGTCTGGTGTCATACACTGCCACCATGGTGGTGTGACACAGCGTCTGGTGTCATACACTGCCACCATGGTGGTGTGACACAGTATCTGGTGTCATACACTGCCACCACGGTGGTGTGACACAGCGTCTGGTGTCATACACTGCCACCAGGTGGTGTGACACAGTCTGGTGTCATACACTGCCACCACGGTGGTGTGACACAGGTCTGGTGTCATACACTGCCACCATGGTGGTGTGACACAGTTCTGGTGTCATACACTGCCACCACGGTGGTGTGACACAGTCTGGTGTCTCTGCCACCACGGTGGTGTGACAGTCTGGTGTCATACACTGCCACCACGGTGGTGTGACACAGTGTCTGGTGTCATACACTGCCACAGGTGGTGTGACACAGTGTCTGGTGTCATACACTGCCACACGGTGGTGTGACACAGGTCTGTGTCATCACTGCCACCACGTGGTGTGACACGCGTCTGGTGTCATACACTGCCACCACGGTGGTGTGACACAGGTCGGTCATACACTGCCAAGGTGTGGACACAGCTCTGGTGTCATACACTGCCACCACGGTGGTGTGACACAGTCTGGTGTCATACACTGCCACCACGGTGGTGTGACACAGGTCTGGTGTCATACACTGCCACACGGTGGTGTGACACAGTGTCTGGTGTCATACACTGCCACCACGGTGGTGTGACACAGTGTCTGGTGTCATACACTGCCACCACGGTGGTGTGACACAGCGTCTGGTGTCATACACTGCCACCACGGTGGTGTGACACAGCGTCTGGTGTCATACACTGCCATCACGGAGGTGTGACACAGTGTCTGGTGTCATACACTGCCATCACGGTGGTGTGACACAGTGTCTGGTGTCATACACTGCCATCACGGTGGTGTGACACAGTGTCTGGTGTCATTCACTGCCACCACGGTGGTGTGACACAGCGTCTGGTGTCATACACTGCCACCACGGTGGTGTGACACAGCGTCTGGTGTCATACACTGCCACCACGGTGGTGTGACACAGCGTCTGGTGTCATACACTGCCACCACGGTGGTGTGACACAGCGTCTGGTGTCATACACTGCCACCACGGTGGTGTGACACAGGTCTGGTGTCATACACTGCCATCACGGTGGTGTGACACAGTGTCTGGTGTCATACACTGCCATCACGGTGGTGTGACACAGTGTCTGGTGTCATACACTGCCACCACGGTGGTGTGACACAGCGTCTGGTGTCATACACTGCCACCACGGTGGTGTGACACAGCGTCTGGTGTCATACACTGCCATCACGGAGGTGTGACACAGTGTCTGGTGTCATACACTGCCATCACGGTGGTGTGACACAGTGTCTGGTGTCATACACTGCCATCACGGTGGTGTGACACAGCGTCTGGTGTCATACACTGCCACCACGGTGGTGTGACACAGCGTCTGGTGTCATACACTGCCACCACGGTGGTGTGACACAGTGTCTGGTGTCATACACTGCCACCACGGTGGTGTGACACAGTGTCTGGTGTCATACACTGCCATCACGGTGGTGTGACACAGTGTCTGGTGTCATACACTGCCATCACGGTGGTGTGACACAGCGTCTGGTGTCATACACTGCCACCACGGTGGTGTGACACAGCGTCTGGTGTCATACACTGCCACCACGGTGGTGTGACAGCGTCTGGTGTCATACACTGCCATCACGGTGGTGTGACACAGTGTCTGGTGTCATACACTGCCACCACGGTGGTGTGACACAGTGTCTGGTGTCATACACTGCCACCACGGTGGTGTGACACAGTGTCTGGTGTCATACACTGCCACCACGGTGGTGTGACACAGTATCTGGTGTCATACACTGCCACCACGGTGGTGTGTCTGGTGTCATACACTGCCACCACGGTGGTGTGACACAGTGTCTGGTGTCATACACTGCCACCACGGTGGTGTGACAGGTCTGGTGTCATACACTGCCACCACGGTGGTGTGACACAGGTCTGGTGTCATACACTGCCACCACGGTGGTGTGACACAGTGTCTGGTGTCATACACTGCCACCACGGTGGTGTGACACAGTGTCTGGTGTCATACACTGCCACCACGGTGGTGTGACACAGTGTCTGGTGTCATACACTGCCACCACGGTGGTGTGACACAGTGTCTGGTGTCATACACTGCCACCACGGTGGTGTGACACAGCGTCTGGTGTCATACACTGCCACCACGGTGGTGTGACACAGTGTCTGGTGTCATACACTGCCACCACGGTGGTGTGACAGTGTCTGGTGTCATACACTGCCACCACGGTGGTGTGACACAGTGTCTGGTGTCATACACTGCCACCACGGTGGTGTGACACAGTGTCTGGTGTCATACACTGCCACCACGGTGGTGTGACACAGTGTCTGGTGTCATACACTGCCACCACGGTAGTGTGACACAGTGTCTGGTGTCATACACTGCCACCACGGTGGTGTGACACAGTGTCTGGTGTCATACACTGCCACCACGGTGGTGTGACACAGTGTCTGGTGTCATACACTGCCACCACGGTGGTGTGACACAGCGTCTGGTGTCATACACTGCCACCACGGTGGTGTGACACAGTGTCGGGAAAAGATGTCAAATATACAAAAGAGTTCCAGGAAATATAATTATCCTAGTTACATTTCCCGGTAATATAATTATTTAAGTAACACTTACCTTGAATACCTTCCACCGGTGTTGATGCCAATTTAGAGTTGAAACCTTTATAGGTGATTTAAACCCCTTTCACTTGTTCGTCTTCCCTGTGAGATTTTCACTTAGAATTTCATCGTTGCGTAAATAAGGAATCATTTAGTGAAACAAAAAACGTCAATGGGGGTACATACATATTTATTTTCCATTATAAAGTCAATAAAAAAGTATAATAATGTAATAAAGAACTTTGGATATATATATAAAAAGGTGTTTCACAATGATGGACCCGATATGAATATATATTACTTTGAAATTGGGTCCATCGATTTAAAACACCGTGTATGTTTCTCAGTGTATTAACAATGGCAGTTTAATTTAAACCTATTTTCGGTATTAAAGTATTTTTGAATGGTGGTGTAGATGTGAGATGCAGCCTCCATGACCCTCGTGTACTTTATAGGCTTTCAACTCAATTAAGCAACCAACCATATAACAATAATCTGAATGACATTTTCAAATTTAATAACAAATTATTACTCTGGGCAAAAACTGTTCTGTGTAGAAGTTAGTTGTTAACTGGTGGTAGTGGTGGTGGTGGTGCTAGTGGTGGTGGTGCTGATGGTGGTCATGGTGGTGGTGGTGCTAGTGGTGGTGATGGTGCTAGTGATGGTGGTGGTGCTAGTGGTGGTGATGGTCATGGTGGTGCTGATGGTGGTCATGGTGGTGGTGGTGCTAGTGGTGGTGATGGTGGTGGTGGTGCTAGTGGTGGTCATGGTGATGGTGGTGCTGATGGTGGTCATGGTGGTGGTGGTGCTAGTGGTGGTCATGGTGCTAGTGATGGTGGTGGTGCTAGTGGTGGTGATGGTGGTGCTGATGGTGGTCATGGTGGTGGTGGTGCTAGTGGTGGTGATGGTGCTAGTGGTGGTGGTGGTGCTAGTGGTGGTCATGGTGATGATGGTGGTCATGGTGGTGGTGATGCTAGTGGTGGTGATGGTGCTAGTGATGGTGGTGGTGCTAGTGGTGGTGATGGTCATGGTGGTGCTGATGGTGGTCATGGTGGTGGTGGTGCTAGTGGTGGTCATGGTGGTAGTGGTGGTGGTGGTGCTAGTGGTGGTCATGGTGATGGTGGTGCTGATGGTGGTCATGGTGGTGGTGGTGCTAGTGGTGGTCATGGTGCTAGTGATGGTGGTGGTGCTAGTGGTGGTGATGGTGGTGCTGATGGTGGTCATGGTGGTGGTGGTGCTAGTGGTGGTGATGGTGCTAGTGGTGGTGGTGGTGCTAGTGGTGGTCATGGTGATGATGGTGGTCATGGTGGTGGTGATGCTAGTGGTGGTGATGGTGCTAGTGATGGTGGTGGTGCTAGTGGTGGTCATGGTGATGGTGGTGCTGATGGTGGTGGTGGTGCTAATGGTGATGCTAGTGGTGGTGATGGTGCTAGTGATGGTGGTGGTGCTTCTGGTGGTGGTGGTGCTTCTGGTGGTGGTAGTGCTAGTGGTGGTGATGGTGGTGGTGCTAGTGGTGGTGGTGCTGGTGCTAGTGGTGGTGGTGGTACTTGTGCTAGTTTTGGTGGTGGTGGTACTAGTGATGGTGGTGGAGCTGGTGTTGATGGTGCTAGTGGTGGTGCTGCATGCAAAGACTGTTGCTGGTGGTGCTTAATACAAACACTGCTGGTGGTGCTGCTGGAAATTACTGCAACTTTTGTCCGGTGTCGTTCAACTCTGAAGTGAATTAAATGTTCAAGTGAGAGTTGAGGCCTCCACACTTTATTTTAATTACCCTCAGTGTTAAGTGTCAAGGTACGTTAATTACCTTGGTGTTGAGTGTCAAGGTACGTTAATTACCCTGGTGTTGAGTGTCAAGGTACGTTAATTACCCTGGTGTTGAGTGTCAAGGTACGTTAATTACCCTGGTGTTGAAAATTAAGACATGTGTAACAGTTAAGTATCTTTATTGATGAAATATTTCGCCCACACAGTGGTTTTCTTCAGTCATATAAAGAGGCAACAGGTGTAGTACTGAAATAAAGATAATGTAATCAGTCCATCAACCTTGGATATAAAGTATTTGAGGTGGTCAGTCCCTCAGCCTGGAGAAGAGTATATACACTGAGAGGTGTATATCTCAGCGTATATACACAGAGAAGTTTATATCTCAGTGTATATACACATATTATTCTAATAGGGATTAGAGTATGCTTGACTGCTGTTCTATGTGTAATATGGAATTTTAATGACCATCTTGTAGTCGAGAGGCTTTAAACCTAACAAGTCATCCTTAGAGGCAGCTGTTTACGTATTATTATTAATATTATTATTATTATTATTTGAGGTAGTAGAAGTGCATTAAAAATTTAGTAAAACTAATATTGGTGTAGCAGGTGGGAGGCCCGGGAGCTAGAGCAATGACAGAGGTGGTCATCATTAACCAGTGTTGGTGTTGCAGGTGGGAGGCCCGGGAGCTAGAGCAATGACAGAGGTGGTCATCATTAACCAGTGTTGGTGTTGCAGGTGGGAGGCCCGGGAGCTAGAGCAATGACAGAGGTGGTCATCATTAACCAGTGTTGGTGTTGCAGGTGGGAGGCCCGGGAGCTAGAGCAATGAAATAGGTGGTTATCATTAACCAGTGTTGGTGTTGCAGGTGGGAGGCCCGGGAGCTAGAGCAACCATCGGAGGGTCGTGTCACCGTCAGTCACGACGTCACCAACTTCGAGTTCTTCTACGAACCTTTCTACGTGGCCAGAGACGATGTTCCTCCCCATGATGAGAGGTTCCTGGGCTACGGCTTCACCAGGAACACCCAGGTCACTATTATTATAGCTTCACCAGGAACACCCAGGTCACTATTATAGCTTCACCAGGAACACCCAGGTCACTATTATAGCTTCACCCTGAACACCCAGGTCACTATTATAGCTTCACCAGGAACACCCAGGTCACTATTATTATAGCTTCACCAGGAACACCCAGGTCACTATTATAGCTTCACCAGGAACACCCAGGTCACTATTATAGCTTCACCCTGAACACCCAGGTCACTATTATAGCTTCAGGAACACCCAGGTCACTATTATTATAGCTTCACCAGGAACACCCAGGTCACTATTATAGCTTCACCAGGAACACCCAGGTCACTATTATAGCTTCACCAGGAACACCCAGGTCACTATTATAGCTTCACCAGGAACACCCAGGTCACTATTATTATAGCTTCACCAGGAACACCCAGGTCACTATTATAGCTTCACCAGGAACACCCAGGTCACTATTATAGCTTCACCAGGAACACCCAGGTCACTATTATAGCTTCACCAGGAACACCCAGGTCACTATTATTATAGCTTCACCAGGAACACCCAGGTCACTATTATTATAGCTTCACCAGGAACACCCAGGTCACTATTATAGCTTCACCAGGAACACCCAGGTCACTATTATAGCTTCACCAGGAACACCCAGGTCACTATTATTATAGCTTCACCAGGAACACCCAGGTCACTATTATAGCTTCACCAGGAACACCCAGGTCACTATTATTATAGCTTCACCAGGAACACCCAGGTCACTATTATTATTGTTATAGCTTCACCAGGAACACCTAGGTCACTATTATTATAGCTTCACCAGGAACACCCAGGTCACTATTATTATTATTATAGCTTCACCAGGAACACCCAGGTCACTATTATTATTATTATAGCTTCACCAGGAACACCTAGGTCACTATTATTATTATTATAGCTTCACCAGGAACACCCAGGTCACTATTATTATTATTATAGCTTCACCAGGAACACCTAGGTCACTATTATTATTATAGCTTCACCAGGAACACCTAGGTCACTATATATTATTATAGCTTCACAGGAACACCTAGGTCACTATTATTATTATTATAGCTTCACCAGGAACACCCAGGTCACTATTATTATTATTATAGCTTCACAGGAACACCAGGTCACTATTATTATTATTATAGCTTCACCAGGAACACCTAGGTCACTATTATTATTATTATAGCTTCACCAGGAACACCCAGGTCACTATTATTATTATTATAGCTTCACCAGGAACACCTAGGTCACTATTATTATTATAGCTTCACCAGGAACACCTAGGTCACTATTATTATTATTATAGCTTCACCAGGAACACCTAGGTCACTATTATTATTATAGCTTCACCAGGAACACCCAGGTCACTATTATTATTATTATAGCTTCATCAGGAACACCCAGGTCACTATTATTATTATTATAGCTTCACCAGGAACACCTAGGTCACTATTATTATTATAGCTTCACCAGGAACACCCAGGTCACTATTATTATTATTATAGCTTCACCGGAACACCTAGGTCACTATTATTATTATAGCTTCACCAGGAACACCTAGGTCACTATTATTATTATTATAGCTTCACCAGGAACACCCAGGTCACTATTATTATTATTATAGCTTCACCAGGAACACCTAGGTCACTATTATTATTATTATAGCTTCACCAGGAACACCCAGGTCACTATTATTATTATTATAGCTTCACCAGGAACACCTAGGTCACTATTATTATTATTATAGCTTCATCAGGAACACCCAGGTCACTATTATTATTATTATAGCTTCACCAGGAACATCTAGGTCACTATTATTATTATTATAGCTTCACCAGGAACACCCAGGTCACTATTATTATTATTATAGCTTCACCAAGAACACCCAGGTCACTATTATTATTATTATAGCTTCACTAGGAACACCCAGGTCACTATTATTATTATTATAGCTTCACCAGGAACACCCAGGTCACTATTATTATTATTATAGCTTCACCAGGAACACCCAGGTTACTATTATTATTATTATTATTATTATTATATAGCTTCACCAGGAACACCCAGGTCACTATTATTATTTTTATTATAGCTTCACCAGGAACACCCAGGTTACTATTATTATTATTATTATTATTATATAGCTTCACCAGGAACACCCAGGTCACTATTATTATTATTATTATTATTATTATATAGCTTCACCAGTAACACCCAGGTCACTTTTACTATTATTATTATATAGCTTCACCAGGAACACCCAGGTCACTATTACTATTATTATTATATAGCTTCACCAGGAACACCCAGGTCACTATTATTATTATTATTATTATTATATAGCTTCACCAGGAACACCCAGGTCACTATTACTATTATTATTATATAGCTTCACCAGGAACACCCAGGTCACTATTACTATTATTATTATATAGCTTCACCAGGAACACCCGGGTTTACTATTATTATTATTATTATATAGCTTCACCAGGAACACCCAGGTCACTATTACTATTATTATTATATAGCTTCACCAGGAACACCCAGGTCACTATTACAAATTATTATTATATAGCTTCACCAGAACACCCAGGTCACTATTACTATATTATTATATAGCTTCACCAGGAACACCCAGGTCACTATTACTATTATTATTATATAGCTTCACCAGGAACACCCAGGTCACTATTACTATTATTATTATATAGCTTCACCAGTAACACCCAGGTCACTATTACTATTATTATTATATAGCTTCACCAGGAACACCCAGGTCACTATTACTATTATTATTATATAGCTTCACCAGGAACCCCAGGTCACTATTACTATTATTATTATATAGAAGCTTTACTACCAGGAACACCCAGGTCACTATTACTGTTATTATTATATAGCTTCACCAGGAACGCCCAGGTCATTATTACTATTATTATTATATAGCTTCACCAGGAACACCCAGGTCACTATTACTATTATTATTATATAGCTTCACCAGGAACACCCAGGTCACTATTACTATTATTATTATATAGTTTCACCAGGAACACCCAGGTCACTATTACTAATATTATTATATAGCTTCACCAGGAACACCCAGGTCACTATTACTATTATTATTATATAGCTTCACCAGGAACACCCAGGTCACTATTACTATTATTATTATATAGCTTCACCAGGAACGCCCAGGTCACTATTACTATTATTATTATATAGCTTCACCAGGAACACCCAGGTCACTATTACTATTATTATTATATAGCTTCACCAGGAACACCCAGGTCACTATTACTAATATTATTATATAGCTTCACCAGGAACACCCAGGTCACTATTACTATTATTATTATATAGCTTCACCAGGAACACCCAGGTCACTATTACTATTATTATTATATAGCTTCACCAGGAACGCCCAGGTCACTATTACTATTATTATTATTATATTGAATGGAAAATCTTGAAGCAGTAAGGGCCATTATCACACAGCGGGTAATGAAATTCCTTCCTTACGGTCAGTAATAGCCTATTAACCTGTGTTTATTTTTCTGCACTGTTACAAGCCTACTTCATCAACTTCACTATTCAACAACTCTTCCCAAGAAATACTAACAAATATTAATATATATAACTTAATTATATTTAGGAATAGTCAATGAAGAGTTAATTAAAACGTAGTAATGACTTTGCATTTACTTAAGCAAAGAGTATGCGAGATTTCTCGGTGTGAAGGATGTATGTGGAGGCCTCAGGTAGACAGTGTCCTCGTCACACCTTACACTAAGCAAACACCCAAGTAATTGTTTTAAAATTGTTTCAGCTTAAAACTGACACATGACAACCAAGAAAGTCAGTGCTGAACACACACACTCAGACACATACACTCACACACACACACACACACACACACACACACACATACACACACACACACACACACACACACACCACACACACATACACTCACTCACACACACACATACACTCCACCACACACACACACACTCACACACACACACACACACACTCACACACACACATACACTCACACACACACACACTCACACCACACACACACACACTATATATATATATATATATATATATATATATATATATATATATATATATATATATATATATATATATATATATATTATTCCTGTACATTTCCTCTCAGGCTTGCCTTTAAAATTTTGCATTCCATATTTCTATTTCCGTGCAGCCTTTATGGCGGGTCATATACTCTCTCTCTCTCTCTCTCTCTCTCTCTCTCTCTCTCTCTCTCTCTCTCTCTCTCTCTCTCTCTCTCTCTCTCTCTCTCTCTCTCTCTCTCTCTCTCTCTCTCTCTCAGTCTCTCTCCAGTCTCTCTCTCCTTCCTCTTATTTATGGTGCAGTTCTTCCTTACTGCACCCGCCTCTTTGTCTCACCGTTCACCTTAATTTCATCTCAAGTTCCACCCTTTTCTTGAAGACACATTAATGTTTATGTTTGTGCATGGTGTTAAGGGTTACTCTCACGGTCACCTCTCTCTCTCTCTCTCTCTCTCTCTCTCTCTCTCTCTCTCTCTCTCTCTCTCTCTCTCTCTCTCTCTCTCTCTCTCTCTCTCTCTCTCTCTCACATTTACGTATATATGAATGTGTTCAACACTGTTATATAGTCATATAAACAAGTGTTCAACACTGCCGGGTAGTCATATAGTGTTCAACACTGCCAGGTAGTCATACAGTGTTCAACACTGTCAGGTAGTCATATAGTGTTCAACACTGCCAGGTAGTCATACAGTGTTCTACACTGCCAGGTAGTCATATAGTGTTCAACACTGCCAGGTAGTCATACAGTGTTCAACACTGCCAGGTAGTCATATAGTGTTCAACACTGCCAGGTAGTCATATAGTGTTCAACACTGCCCAGTGTATGCATGTCATACAGTGTTCAACACTGCCAGGTAGTCATATAGTGTTCAACACTGCCAGGTAGTCATATAGTGTTCAACACTGCCGGATAGGATAGTTATTCAGCTCTGTTTTCCAATCACATTTTTGCATTAAAAGTTGATTAAAGAGTCATTAAATTTTTATGAATTAATGAAGAGATGACTTTGAGTACTAAGAACATAATTAACAAATTGTATTGGACAAAAGCCTTTTTGATTTGTTGAGGACCAGCTGTTAATTACCTTCATAATTAAAACATTTGTACCACAACACATTTTAACTACATGTTTTATTAATAATAATAGTAATAATCTTTATTTCTACAAGTACATGTACAAGGTATACAGACCATAGTTGACATCAGTGACATACTACTATATAGAAAGTCCCTTGTTATGCTGAGCATTTCCCGCAAATTAGGTCAGTTTTGTACCAGGATGCGACCCACAGTTGTTGCAGCCACGGTATTGTGATAATTGTTGCAGCCACGGTATTGTGATAATTGTTGCAGCCACGGTATTGTGATAATTGTTGCAGCCACGGTATTGTGATAATTGTTGCAGCCACGGTATTGTGATAATTGTTGCAGCCACGGTATTGTGATAATTGATGCAGCCACGGTATTGTGATAATTGTTGCAGCCACGGTATTGTGATAATTGTTGCAGCCACGGTATTGTGATAATTGTTGCAGCCACGGTAGGATAATTGTTGCAGCCACGGTTGTGATAATTGTTGCAGCCACGGTATTGTGATAATTGTTGCAGCCACGGTATTGTGATAATTGTTGCAGCCACGGTATTGTGATAATTGTTGCAGCCACGGTATTGTGATAATTGTTGCCATTTTAATCAATTTATTGCACCAATGTCGCCCCACACGTTTTAATGACAATAATATACTAATGTAAACAAACCTTTATCTACTTATTTTTATTTGATTAAACATATAAAACTCATGGAGGGTGTTCATGATGAGTGTTCATGGAGGGTGTTCATGAGTTTTCATGGAGGGTGTTCATGATGAGTGTTCATGGAGGGTGTTCATGTTGAGTGTTCATGGAGGGTGTTCATGATGAGTGTTCATGGAGGGTGTTCATGAGTTTTCATGGAGGGTGTTCATGATGAGTGTTCATGGAGGGTGTTCATGTTGAGTGTTCATGGAGGGTGTTCATGATGAGTGTTCATGGAGGGTGTTCATGATGAGTGTTCATGGAGGGTGTTATGATTTTCATGGAGGGTGTTTGATGAGTGGTTCATGGAGGGTGTTCATGATGAGTGTTCATGGAGGGTGTTTATGAGTTTTCATGGAGGGTGTTCATGATGAGTGTTCATGGAGGGTGTTCATGATGAGTGTTCATGGAGGGTGTTCATGATGAGTGTTCATGGAGGGTGTTCATGATGAGTGTTCATGGAGGGTGTTCATGATGAGTGTTCATGGAGGGTGTTTATGAGTGTTCATGGAGGGTGTTCATGAGTGTTCATGGAGGGTGTTCATGATGAAGCCAGTGTACAGACCTCGTTGAGGATTTAAACCATTGCATCTATGCTCAGTATTAGAAAAACTACAACTTGTTTTTATTATTTCGATCAAACTATGGCTACGAACACTTGCTTAATTAAGATTAATAAAATATGTTCGCTTTTATTTTTTGATGAAGGTTTCTCATTAAAATATTTAATGAGAAAACTAATTAAGGTAGTGAACCGGAAGTAAATTGACCTAACAAATGGTTATTTAATATTTTGAATTGGGAGGTCAGTCAGGAGATGGCACCCATTATTTATAATGGGTTTAAAGACCAGGAGGAGTTAGAGGTAATCAGTCCCTCAGCCTGGAGTCGAATCCAGGATGAGGGACTGATTACCTCAAACTTTCTGATGTTCATCCATTCTTGTGTGTATTGGACTGAGGAAGCCACAGGCTGGCGAAACGTCTCCACAATAAGGATACCCGAGTGTTGTACAAGTGTCTAATTCATCATCCTGTCGGTTCTCTGAATCATTTATTTACATTCCAGTTATTTATATCAAGGAGTAAACAGCTGGAGTGCTTAATGTGTGGGTGTTGAGAGTGGTATTCTTATCACTGGTTGAATATGTCGCCTCCATACTGCCTCTTGTGATAAACACCAAGTTAAAACAACTTGAGAGAAACAGCTGAACCAAACAAAATGCTAACCATCTGGGCATATTTATTTGTTGACGTTTAGCCAACCAGTGGCTTTATCAACATTATAGTTACATAAACCCAATACTGTGGAAGAGGAGTTAATCAATCCCTCAGCCTTGTAGAATTATATACACAAGTCAGTAGAATACATCTAATGGCTATAATCATAGCCATTAATTTTTAAAAAGGTGGAGGGGTAAGCCAGTGGAAGGCCTCGGTCAGATGACCAAAAGCTCCAGCTGCAGGTCATCATATGACTAAGACCCGCGTCAGGAAACATTTGTTCTGTTCCCTGACACACCTTACCTAACCTAACCTAAGACAGTAGAGGAGGTACTTAGCCTAGAAGGTCGTGTTCAGTACCGTAGTCTTGATGTCCTCCTGGACTAAGGGCTGATTGTCCCATCTACTGTCTTCTGTAAGCAATTCTACAATCTTCGGTGTATGTCACTGTATTGTGTTAATAAAGTCACTGGTTGGTAAAACTCCTACAAATAAAGATACGTAAGTGTTGCATATGTGTCCAAGCCATCAACTTGCCAATATTGTATACCACTGATATAATTATTTCTCATACATCTACAGGTGTATGAGATGCACGTCTCAGGCTACACCTTCCATGTCCTCTCCCCTATCTTCACTCTTCACTGGGGGATGCAGGTGAAGAGGAGCCGCCCAGCATGGAGGGAGAAACAGAACAATGCCAATCGTCGCTTGTTCGAGGGTTTCAAGAGGGAGGTGTTTGCCAGGTACGGTAAGGACCCTCTCAATATGATGGCTACTAAGAAGCCTCGTAAAGCGTAGCCCAAGACACAACCTGGAGGAAAGGTGTCAGAGGCTTATATGCACAAGTCTAGGATTTACCGGAGCAGCTCTCTCTCGGCGCCCACATAAAAGGATTCTTCCGTCGATGTTTTCTGCTGGGACAAGCATCTTAGGCTTCGGTTTTCTTTGACCAACATATTTTTCAGATTTCCACTCTTTTTTTTTTTATGTGTCATCACAAAAATCTATTATTTCTGTGTTATCCGGAAACAGAAAACCAAGAAAGTGGTGTTACCTATACGGACACAAAGATCTCAAAAAAAGTGTAAAAAATATAATATAGCAACAGTGTAAATAAAACAGTATATCCATAGTCCCCCAAAAAAGTTATAAATGACAATTTTCTATGATAAAATTTATTCACGATCATAAATTGTAGGGTAAACAATGCTGTTCCAATAAGAAATTAACCCGACATGAAGAGGAGACTTGCATTTAAAAAAGATACCTTAATTTGTAAGTAATCAGTGAATAATATATATATATATATATATATATATATATATATATATATATATATATATATATATATATATATATATATATATATATATATATATATATATATATGTATATATATATGTATATATATACTATATATATATATATTTTTTTTTTTCAACAAGTCGGCCGTCTCCCACCAAGGCAGGGTGACCCAAAAAGAAAGAAAATCCCCAAAAAGAAAATACTTTCATCAACATTCAACACTTTCACCACACTCATACATAATCACTGTCTTTGCAGAGGAGCTCAGATACGACAGCTGAGAAAAGTCCCTCCCAGCTGTCACTATCTCAGACCCCTCCTTTAAAGTGCAGGCATTGTACTTCCCATTTCCAAGACTCAAGTCCAACTAAATCAATTAACTGGTTTCCCTGAATCCCTTCACAAAATGTTACCCTTCTCACACTCCAACAGCTCGTCAGGTCCCAAAAACCATTCGTCTCCATTCACTCCTATCTAACACGCTCACACATGCTTGCTGGAAGTCCAAGCCCCTCGCCCACAAAACCTCCTTTACCCCCTCCCTCCATATATACATATACATATAAGCAAATACTCCTTATTACCTTTAATTTTGATAAAAAAAATACTCTGGCATTTAAGAAATTTGATAAGTTTGTAATGTACTTAGCGAAGCTATTGGCCTGGGAAACCATGGTGTTCCATACTCAAAGAAAATAAAAAGTGTATATTTAGGTGACTAATGTTAGTTCAATTAAAGAAACTTATCCCTGGATATGCTATGATGTAGTGAACCTTTGTTTTGTGAGCGAGGTTCAAATTAGCTGAGGTCAGCCAGTGGACGCTGAACAATGAAGGTGTCATTAATACCTTCCTCAGGAAACACTGCTCCTCCTCAGGCCACAAAACACCAACAACTAGTTCAATACAAACTAAATAGCTGAGTGTGTGTATGTGAATTACAGAAGAAAAAAAATGCATTTTTTTTAATCTTAGATAATCTAGAAATGATCCATTGAATTGCTACGTGAGCTGACTGGAATAGCTATTTATGTATGTTTGTATGTGTGTAGATATTGAGGTTGAGTAAACATTCAGTAGCTTTATTGCATTTGGCGAATGTTTCAAAGTTGTAATTATTTTATTACGATATCGGCCTCAAGGTGACCCCTTTTTGAAGTGACTGTCGTAGACTCCAAGATACTGCACACTTCAATCATTTGATCAATCTTCCAGTAACATTTATTGATGAGTCTGTACCTCATTTATTTTATAATTATTTATATATATATATATATATATATATATATATATATATATATATATAAAAGATTTGAGAGATACATTGTTGATATAAAGATGGCATATACAGTACACGAGGTGAGAGATACATGTCTAGTACATATTGTTACATCTTTGTCACTGATTATAATGCGAAAATCTCATCCAGCTCTTCCGAGCTGGTGCGCGTGCCCAGAATACAGCATGCATTACCCCTCTGAACAGCAGCGCTGAGTCGCTGGAACAGAAAACTAGCTGCCCTGGGATCCTTAGTTACCCTGTTGAGTCTTTTGCCCAGCTCCTTGAGGAACTTAGATGCACTCTTTCCCCATGAGCCAAGGGTCTCTGAGCCTATGGGAACAAACATATAATGATGGGCAAGTTCTCCATATTTTCTCGACTTCTGGGACTCCCTGAAGGTGGCAGCAGCCCTCCTTCCTCCCTGGTGTACTGGAGATAGGTATCAGCCAAGGTAGATGCACATGTGTAGTCCCACACCACCTGCTTGCCGTCTGTCCAGGCTTGAAGGGTGATACCATCTGGACGCTTTTGGCTGCCATCAGATATGCATAGTTGGGGTGGTTCCCTTACTGCTGGGCATCCGGCTGTTGTGAGGCTCCTCTTGATAATGTTATTAACCTCTTCATGTCTTGCAATCTTTCCTCGGATTTACGACACACAAGACCATGGTACCCGAATCGGTCTGCTGCTTCACTGCCACAAATACACCTGTGTTCGGCGAGAATAGGGGCGGCAAGTCGAAGGGCAACACCAATGCGGATGGTCTGTGGGTCGAGGCGTGTGCCAAGGCTGGAGTTGGGAACAGCCAAAAGAAAGTCCCCTGCATGAGGAGCCTCACTGCAAGTAGGCGGGCTCTATCCTTCCCTGACACACTCTGAAGCATTGCTGAGGCTATATTCTCTACTATTGGGCCATCCCAGTGCGACTGTTTGTAGTTGTTGGGGGAGCAGGCCTGGTTTCAGAGCCTGTTAGGTTATCCCAGATCCTGGCTCCATCAACGAACTTTTGGTCATGGATTCCAATCGTGTCCCTAAGATGTTCAGGGAGAATTGCTGCTACAAGCCCTCTGGATGCAATGCATGAAGACAGGAAAGCAGGTAGAGCAATCTGAGATGACTTGCGGACACCAATGCCTCCTAGTCTGACTGGGAGTGTAGCTTGGTCCCACTGCCCATCTTCTAGAGTAAGGTTAAGTACTTTAGTAAAGATCTGCCTCAGGATACTGTCATATTCGTGCAGTATAGGATTATCATATGAAGGAGCACATCTTAGAAATATGTCAACCTGGGCAGACTCAAACATTTTGTGAGGAGGTACAAGGCATCATGGGTGTCAAGATTGCCTATTCGTTGTTCCATTCTCCTCAATTCTTCCAGTTTCTTCCTGAGAATTGTGTCAATGGCATCTTCCCAGAGGTGCTCCAAGCAAGACACTATTAGTAGGGGCAATGACTGTTGCTCCTGGTAGTTTTGATAGCACTGCATCTATCACTTATATATATATATATATATATATATATATATATATATATATATTGTTTTAGCGGGGGGTAACGTCTTCATGCTGGTGTAGGTGGGGAATTGCATCTACTACCGTTCATCACACCTGATTACTTTCCATTTCCCAGGTGATGTATCAGCCCTAGGGGTTTAGCGCTTCCTGATGAGTATAATAAGAATATCTGTACGTTACAATGATACTCCTCATGATCAGTCATTATTAATTATCCCATTTAACGTATTCTGTGATTATACTATCATTAATAATATGTGTGGACGACGTGCAGACACATGTTTACCATACATGTGTATGTGTTATACTTGTGTTTCATCATTGTGTTGTATTCATCTCAAGTGTTACATAAAGCATCCTGAGAGCTGCAGTATCTCGTGTCTACACACTGACTGTCATCATACACCTGCTGATGTCAGTGTAGACATACATATCTCAGAGGAGAGCATTTGTCTCACCACTATGGGACGTTTTGGGTGCTTTGTCTTAACTACACCAACTATATATATATATATATATATATATATATATATATATATATATATATATATATACATGTATATATATATGTCGTGTCGAATAGGTAAATTGGTCAATTAACAAGAACTCATTTAAAATTAGGTCCATTCTAAAATTTTCTCTTATACGTTTAAAGATATTTTTTTTTCATTTATGTTAATGTAAAAATTAATAATTTTGTACCAAAAGAACCTTAGAAAACTAGCCTAACCTTATTATAACAAGCGCAATTTAATTTAACCTAATCCAACTAAATATATTTTAGATAAGTTTACAATAAATTAATAATAAACAAACACATTGAAATATATGTTTTTTCGTTAGGTTCAGAATGATTTTTGCGATATTATTGCCTATTCAGCACGACATATATATATTGATATGTGAGATTTGCAAACATTATACAATGACTAGTCACTGTTTAATACTTATGTACCCAACACAATGTAAATATAAGTGAATATTTTTCTAATGTGTATTTAATTTGTGTCCTTAAATTAGGTCTCTTTTATCCTGAAATATATTTGAATATATTGAAAGGTTAATAATGCTTCTGGGGTTATCCTGGGTTACTAGTGCTGGGTTATCCTGGGTTACTAGTGATGGGTTATCCTGGGTTACTAGTGTTGGGTTATCCTGTGTTACTAGTGTTGGGTTATCCTGGGTTACTAGTGTTGGGTTATCCTGGGTTACTAGTGTTGGGTTATCCTGGGTTACTAGTGATGGGTTATCCTGGGTTACTAGTGTTGGGTTATCCTGGGTTACTAGTGTTGGGTTATCCTGGGTTACTAGTGATGGGTTATCCTGGGTTACTAGTGTTGGGTTATCCTGGGTTACTAGTGTTGGGTTATCCTGGGTTACTAGTGTTGGGTTATCCTGGGTTACTAGTGTTGGGTTATCCTGGGTTACTAGTGTTGGGTTATCCTGGGTTACTAGTGTTGGGTTATCCTGGGTTACTAGTGCTGGGTTATCCTGGGTTACTAGTGTTGAGTTATCCTGGGTTACTAGTGTTGGGTTATCCTGTGTTACTAGTGTTGGGTTATCCTGGGTTACTAGTGTTGGGTTATCCTGGGTTACTAGTGTTGGGTTATCCTGGGTTACTAGTGTTGGGTTATCCTGGGTTACTAGTGCTGGGTTATCCTGGGTTACTAGTGTTGGGTTATCCTGGGTTACTAGTGTTGGGTTATCCTGGGTTACTAGTGCTGGGTTATCCTGGGTTACTAGTGTTGGGTTATCCTGGGTTACTAGTGTTGGGTTATCCTGGGTTACTAGTGTTGGGTTATCCTGGGTTACTAGTGTTGGGCTATCCTGGGTTACTAGTGTTGGGTTATCCTGGGTTATTAGTGTTGGATTATCCTGGATTACTCACTCGTGAAGGGCGGGGCTAACAACCTCTGGGACTGACATGATTGGTTGGACGTATCTACATCATGTGACGTCAGCAGTACCCAGGGCCATTTAAATCGCTGCCTGGTGAAGGGCTGCTGTGATTGGCTGGGTGAACGGTCACGTGACCCGTGACGTCACCAGCGAGCACAGTAACCTGTTTTATGGGTGGCTGTCAGCACATCTATTTTTTGGCAAGAATTTTTAATACGAGAAAAGAAACATGTGGTTAAATATCGATAGGAACCATGGCGACAGCAAGCTTCCCCGGCGTCGGTATATAATGTGAAAATTAAAGTCAAGAGACTAAGAAAGCTTTATTGTACATCACAGGGAAGAGAAGACGCCAGACACTGGACACATACATGAGAATGTTTACTTTCTTAACACTTCCTTGGGATTCAGGAGTCGCAGTCATGTGGTCAGTTTACAACTGTCAGACTCCTCAAGGGAGGTTCCTGGACGCTGGTGAGGGGCTCTTGATCTAGGGAATTGGATCTGTGCTCCAGTTCCCCCCCCCACATGGGCTGTATAATCCTACGTGTTTAGCGTTCCCCCATGATTATAATAATACAACTGTCAGTAATACTGGATGTGAATGTTGACACTTGATAGACTGTGTGAAAAACTTATAATTTACATTATTATTGGATGAATAATGTGTCTATAACACGGGTTAGGATGTGAGAGTTTAGGAAAACATTGATACGTTTATTTTAGCAGCAGCAGCGGCAGCAGCAGCGGTAGCAGCAGCAGCAGCAGCAGCAACAGCAGTAGCGACAGCAGCAGCGGCAGCAACAGCAGTAGCGGCAGCAGCAGCAGCAGCAGCAGCGGCAGCAGCGGTAGCAGCAGCAGCAGCAGCAGCAGCAGCGGCAGCAGCAGCGGCAGCAGCAGCAGCAGCAGCGGCAGCAGCAGCAGCGGTAGCAGCGGCAGCAGCGGCAGCAGCAGCGGCAGCAGCGGCGGCAGCAGCAGCGGCAGCAGCGGCGGCAGCAGCAGCGGCGAGCAGCGGCAGCAGCAGCAGCAGGCATATGAAACTAGTGCAAAATAACAGAAGCGTATAAAAGGCAGAACTTTATTTAATACAACGTTTTATTTACAAAAGTCTCTATGAAGTTCTTGATAGAGTCAATCTCACCATCGTGAATCTTCAGAGAATCAAGTAGACAGTGTCTAGTGTATTTCTGGTAATGGTTATAATGGTTATAATCATAACCATAATTTTTAAAGGGGTGAAAGGGTAAGCCAGTGGAAGGCCTCGGTCAGATGACCAAAAAGCTCCAGCTGCGGGTCATCATATAACTAAGACCCGCGTCAGGAAACACTTGTCCTGTTTCCTGACAAACCTAATCCTTCTTAAATGATGATCAATCAAACTGTCAACTAGTGTGAATGTATGAAGTCTTAAGTATCACCCACCTTAACAATCCGGGGATATGGAGGGTACCTCTATATCCTTGGAACAAGAGACTTTCACCAGCATTAAGGCACCACCACTTCACGGCAGAAATATTCAGCTGTCTTTAAATATTCCTTAAGAAACTTGTAGAATGTTAGATGTGACTTATCCTCTTGTAGATTACTTCGTCCAACAAGCAGTAATTATCGTAGACATGTAGAAAGATGAAAGATCTTCCACACTTACGCAGTCTCTCAGTCCACACCAGGATTCGAACCTGCAAACTCGGCCATCAGAGTACACAGTACTTTATCCACACCGCCAGACTCCAGGGTTTCGAGCAGTTTTCTTGACGATGTTTCGAGCAGTTTTCTTGGCTGTGTGAATAAAGTATTGTGGACTCTGACACAGAGTTTGCAGGTTCCAATATTGATGTCGACTGAGAGATAATGTTTGTAAATAATTTCGCCCGTGTTCGAATTGTTAAGCATACACAGTGTTCGTGTCTGGTCGTGGCTTCACCTTCAGTGTGGCCGACAAGTAACCCCCGTGGCATCACATGCATTGTGGCACTGCAGTCCTGAACAAGCTTGTTACAACCCGCTAGTTAAGTACTTACTGATTCCTTTAAGTGGGGGAATTGCCATCATACTGGTGAAGGTCTTTTGATCCAAGGAACCGAAGCTACTCTTCATTTCCTTGGATCACACCTCATTGCCTTTTACTCGGCAGGCACTATATGACCCTTTCTAGTTTAGCGCTTTCCCATAATAATAATAATAAATATTTCCCGCGCTGTTACCTCCTAATATTAGGCATTAATGTGAGGTACTAAACCCATATGGGTCATTCCTCACACGTAGTGAAGGCTTGATCCTCCGTCCGGTGTCTTCAGAGCAAGTTAGTTGAGGTTGGACAAGATCCAGTCGAGGTAGGCTGTGACTTTGGTGTACACTCCTGGGAAGTTAGGCTCAGCACAGCGGAACCCGAAGGAGACCACACCGACCAGGAAGGTCTTGGAGTGGAAGTGCATCACCATGGGTCCTCCTGAGTCACCCTGGTGAGTAAGTCAGTGTTGGATGATAAACATTATGGAGAGGCAACACTGGTAAGTAAGTCAGTCTTGGATGATAAACATTATGGAGAGGCAACACTGGTAAGTCAGTGTTGGATGATAAACATTATGGAGAGGCAACACTGGTGAGTAAGTCAGTCTTGGATGATAAACATTATGGAGAGGCAACACTGGTAAGTAAGTCAGTGTTGGATGATAAACATTATGGAGAGGCAACACTGGTAAGTCAGTGTTGGATGATAAACATTATGGAGAGGCAACACTGGTGAGTAAGTCAGTGTTGGATGATAAACATTATGGAGAGGCAACACTGGTGAGTAAGTCAGTGTTGGATGATAAACATTATGGAGAGGCAACACTGGTGAGTAAGTCAGTGTTGGATGATAAACATTATGAGAGGCAACACTGGTGAGTAAGTCAGTGTTGGATGATAAACATTATGGAGAGGCAACACTGGTGAGTAAGTCAGTGTTGGATGATAAACATTATGGAGAAGCAACACTGGTGAGTAAGTCAGTGTTGGATGATAAACATTATGGAGAGGCAACACTGGTGAGTAAGTCAGTGTTGGATGATAAACATTATGGAGAGGCAACACTGGTAAGTCAGTGTTGGATGATAAACATTATGGAGAGGCAACACTGGTGAGTAAGTCAGTGTTGGATGATAAACATTATGGAGAGGCGGTAAGGGGGGGGGGGAGAGGTGATTCTGGGAGACTAGAAATAATTCTGAAGGACTGGGATGACTCCGAGGAGCCGGAGATACTTCTGATGGACTGGAAATGTTTTAGAATAATAGTAATAACAATAAGAATCTTTATGTCTACAAGTACATATACAAGGTATAAACAATAGCCGACATCAGTGATATACTACTATATAGGGTACATATACAAGGTATAAACAATAGCTGACATCAGTGATATACTACTATATAGAGTACATATACAAGGTATAAACAATAGCTGACATCAGTGATATACTACTATATAGAGTACATATACAAGGTATAAACAATAGCTGACATCAGTGATATACTACTATATAGAGTACATATACAAGGTATAAACAATAGCTCACATCAGTGATATACTACTATATAGAGTACATATACAAGGTATAAACAATAGCTCACATCAGTGATATACTACTATATAGAGTACATATACAAGGTATAAACAATAGCTCACATCAGTGATATACTACTATATAGAAAGCCCCTTGTTATGCTGACCATTTCGGGTAAATTAGGACAATTCTGTCCCTAGGATGGAACCCATACCAGTCGACTAACAAAGATACCTATTTTACTGTTAGATGAACAAGAACACCAGGTTTATGGCCTGGTGGCAAAAGCTCTCGTTCCACACGATGAGTGTCCGGGTTCGATTCCGGGCAAGGGTGGAAACATTGGGTGTGTTTCCTTATACTACCTGTTGTCCACGTTCACCTATCAGTAAAATAGGTACCTGGGTGTTAGTGGACCAGTGTGTCGCATCCTGGGACAAAATTGACCTAATTTGCGGGAAATGCTCTGCATAACAAGGGGCTTTCTATATAGTAGTATGTCATTGATGTCAGCTATGGTCTGTATACCTTGTACATGTACTTGTAGAAATAAAGATTATTATTAGTTGTAGTAGCAGTAGTAGAGAGAACGTGTGTTAGTGAGAGAGAACGTGTGTTAAGTGAGCGTTGAAGGGGAGACTAACCTGGCAGGCGTCGCGTCCTCCAACACCAGCACACATGGTGGTGTTGTTGATCTTGACCTGCCTGAAGCGGGTGTACTTCAGTGCACACTCTGACTCCCCAATCACCGGCAGCAGCACGTGCAGCAGTGTTGGTGACGACACGTTATCTGCGTCCACAAGCTCATTAATAATCTACCAAGTATGTAGAGACGTTTTAAGTTTTAATGTTATAGGCATGACTGATTTCTACTGTATCTTCGAGCTAGGCTTTATATAATAAGATATTACAAGGACCCCAGTGGAAATAAGTCACTTTGTCTGACGTTTTTGGGTTACCTTAGATAATTTACACACATATGCTGTTATGTGTGATAATCTATGTAACTGTATTTGTGTATGCCTGAATAAACTTACTTATTTACTTATGATAATTGTATTTATATGTACGTGTACCTAAATAAACTTACTAACCCAACCAAAATACTTCACCCGGAGGAGATATCTAGGATATCTCCTCCGGGATATCCTAGATAATCTACACACGTGTTACTATATAACTGCAAAAATTTACACCTGTTTAAGGAATCTGAATAGTAAGTTTATACAGGTATACACAAATACAGTTACATAGATTATCATACATAACAGCATAAATAAGTAGAAGCCTGGTCACAGAGCGGGGCGCGGGGGCGTTGACCCCCGGAACTCTCTCCAGGTAAACTCCAGGTAATATGTGTAGAGCACCCAGGATAACCCAAAAAAAGTCAGAGTGACTTATTTCCATTTATCTAAATATCCTTCCTTTCCTTAAATACTTTTTCTGAGAGAAATACATCCCTCTGTATACATATGTGTGCCTTGATAACCCCTATGGGATATTACTACTACTACTACTACTAATAATAATAATAATAATATAATAATAATAATAATAATAATAATAATAATAATAATCTACCATAAGTAGATCAGTTATCTAAATAATTATTTTTTCTTACTTATGATGTAGTGATATTCAACATGAAATGAAAGCAAAGGAACATTGTATTGCAAAAATATTTATTGTGGTAGGCTTGTATTCCAATTTAGCCAACACAGATGTAGAAAAATAAGCAAAGAACTCGTTTGGCAATTGATAATAGATGAGTGGAATATCCTGTAATAGATAATAGATGAGTGGAATATCCTGTAATAGATAATAGATGAGTGGAATATCCTGTAACATATAATAGATGAGTGAAATATCCTGTAATAGATAATAGATGAGTGGAATATCTTGTGATAGATGAGTGGAATATCTTGTGATAGATGAGTGGAATACACTCTACTCCATCACTGTTGTGATGGAGTAGAGGTGTTTGTGTGTGGGTCTTTTATTGCCTGCCTGTGCTTATAAGTGTACAGACGCACATACGAGTATTTTGCAACACTTTTTAAGTAGCGTCCATTGCTTTAGATACTTACTGAAGGAGACAGCGCCCCATCCTGCCACGATACCAGAAATACCGACCAGGGAGTCCTCGCGGAATTTACCAGGAAGAGGCAGACACACGGCGTTGATGCCTTCTGCGAGAAGACAAGTTGTGTCAGGCGTAGATAATACAAGTACTAGGTATAGCAAGACTAACAAACTGTGGGAATAAATATGCGTGTACAACACTTAGGATATATTATGAAATGTTTCTTCCACTGTTGACTTTATCAGTCGAATACAGAGCAAAATAAAAACACGGAATACAGGGACCTAACCAGTGTGGGTGTGTATGTTACCCCATGTGAGGGACGCTGGGTGTCTTTATTTCTCACATTATGTCATTGTATTGTACTGATAAAGCCACTGGATGGCGAAACATCTACAAATAAAGATACCCAGATCCACCACGAAGCCTGGTCTCAGACCTGGCCGCGGGGGCGTTGACCCCCGAAACCCTCTCCAGGTATACTCCAGGTATGTGTCTAATTCTTCATGTAATTGGCATTGTATACTAGTCATATACACTACAAGGTTATCTACATGGGTGAGACAGCCGCTGACTAGCAGGTGAGCGAACACAAACATATGTGCAGGAGAGAACTAGAGTAAAGCTTCTCAGATACACCATAACACACAAGGACTCCTGATCAAATGGAAAGAAGTCAGAACGGATTTTTAAAGGAGAAATCTTTGTAGAAGCTACACCATCTGGAGGCGACCCTGAACACTATGTCCAATAGGCTGGTCCACAACTCCGGAAATGTTAGCATATCAGATAACTTTGCTAAACGAAATCTACCTCACCACACGGAGGGCCCGGGTTCAATTCCCGGCGGGGTGGAAACATTTCGACGTGTTTCCTTACACCTGTTGTCATGTTCACCTAGCAGCAAATAGGTACCTGGGGTGTTAGTGGACTGGTGTGGGTCGCATCTTGGGGGACAAGATTGAGGACCCCAATGAAAATAAGACAAACAGTCCTCGATGACGCACTGATTTTCTTGGGTTATTCTGGGTGGCTAACCCTCTGGGGTTAAAAATCCGAAGAAATCTTATCTTATCTTACCACAACTACGCAAACAAATAGACTTATAAACCTAAGTACATTACCATAATTTTTAAACGGGTGGAGGGGGTAAGCCAGTGGAAGGCCTCGGTCAGATGACCAAAAGCTCCAGCTGTGGGTCATCATATGACTAAGACCCGCGTCAGGAAGCACTTGTCCTGTTTCCTGACAAACCTAATACCTACCTTGTTATGCCTGACCCCTCCTAATTCACCTGACCTGCTCTTCTCTCCTTGACTTATACACCTAGATAACAGACGCTAGTTATTATTCTATACATAAGAAGATCGTTCTTTTCAACATATCGCCTTGGTATGGACTCCAAAGTGTTCTGCAATATTTCGCACTGTGTTCGTTGTTTTTCCATGCAGTGCATTGTATTGATCAAGCCCCAGTGGTCCTGATGACCAACTGGGAAGAATTTCATCTCCAACACCACATTTCTGTTGCATTTACTCTGCTGTTAAATCTCATATCATGGACAGAAGTGAAGGGCATATATACTATATTTTTCATCTAGCAGTAAGTAGGTACTTGGGTGTTAAGCTCTTTATACCTGTTGCTATTCACCTAGCATTAAATATGTAACTGGGTGTTAGTCGAATGTTGTAGGTCAAGTCCTTGGAAAAAATAGGTACTCACACATAGATAATCCTTCTTTCCCTCTCTCTGTCTCACTTACTCTTAAAAGTAGCGGGTCTGTCCATCTTAATAATAGCAATATCGTTGGCGTAGGAGATGGGATCGAACTTCTCGTGGAAACTCTGGCTCATGATATTGAAGTCCTCGTGAACTGTTTCGTTCGGTATACTGAGGTCGTGCTCACCCAGCCTGACGATCTTCCTGTGGAGGAGAAGGACGAAGAGTGAGACGTGAGCGAGGCATGAGTGAGGGACGAGTGAGACGTGAGCGAGGCATGAGTGAGGGACGAGTGAGACGTGAGCGAGGCATGAGTGAGGGACGAGTGAGACGTGAGGGAGAGGTGTGAGAAGAGTAAAAAGAGAATGAGAAGAGGTAGGGCAGTGGAGCGAGGAACGAGGGAAGAAATTGGTCACATACTGTACAAGAACAGGAAGAGGGAAGTACAAGTTGCATCTGCCTAGATGTTATACGAAGATTTTATAATTATTATATTAAAAAAGAAGAGAGGATACACTGGTGGAGTGGACTTACAGGTCACTGCGACTTCTGACACAGTGAGCAGCGGTGACCAGGTGCTGGTGGGTGATGAGAGCAGCACCACACAGGAACTCAACCTTCCCTTGACCGTCGACGTAACCCAGAGCAGCCAACCATGGGTACAAGTCTGTCGAACATACTCTGGTTATTCCTTATTCTCCCGTACACACACACACTCAGGTGGCAGTGCCTATGTAATAACATCATTATATTCATGATAAAACGTTCAAACTATAGAGGGCAGAGTGCCTGGTGTTTGGGAGATAATCTGATAATAGGAAGGAGAGGGTAAAATGAGTATAATTCTTTTAACCACGATCCCTTATCTGGCATGAAGGCATCCCCATCCCTATAAGAGCTAAATACTAGTAGTTACTCCAGCATGGCTGGAGTAACTGCTGAAAACATAATGGAATGGATAACTAAAGTGTAATAAACACTTGTCATTGTTGATTAATAATCCACGTAGAAACTAACTCAGATTAATTGGTCTGTATGTTTGCTTATATCCTCATCGCCCTACTGAAATATCCCAGCTTAAGCTGACACTTTTTATATAAGCAGCCAATACGCAGCATACACCTCACCCAGACCAAGACCCACTCGTCTCTCTGTAGCTTACCTGCTAATGACAGTTTTCCCTAATATCTTAGTACTTACTTTTGGGAGGCGGTGTTCCCCCTACGATCCTAATAGTGTTCACATTAGATTTCCCACAGACATCTTGCGGCAGAAGCCGGATTCCTGTAGGAGGCGGTGGAGTCGTGGTCGTCGTCTCTGGCACAGGGGTCGTGGTTGAGGAGAGAGTTGTCGTTGTTGGCGCCTCCGTGGTCGTGGATGGCACTTCATCCGTCGTCAACGGCACCTCCGTGGTGGTCGTCGAAGCTGTAAAGAAATTTTATAGATTTAATGCCATATTTCCCTCACTGTCACTTTATGTGAGGTTGTTGTGTGTTGAGGTGTGAGGAGCCGCGCCCTCACAAGAGTTTACACCAGATTACGTACAGAAAATATTTAACTTTTTCTTATTGAGCAGAAAATATTAACGTTTTGCAATATTTACATCAATACACGTTTTTTTCCCTGAGACTACTAACTTGTAGTGGTGGAGGTCGTAGTGGTAGTGGTGGAGGTAGTAGTGGTGGAGGCAGTAGTGGTGGAGGCAGTAGTGGTGGAGGCAGAAGTAGTGGTGGAGGCTGGAGTAGTTGAAGAATTGATCAGAGAAGAGAGGATGGTGTTACTGCAGCATATGACAGGAGTCGTCTTCTCATACCTGCAGATGCTCCTGAAGGAAGAGGCAATAAGTGAGGTGTTAAGGTCAGTGTTGGCGCTGGAACTTTCAGACCTTTATAATTTCTTACACCAGATGTTTTCACATCTTTTGTATTATGATAAGGAGGGGGGTGTTGATGTCGTTGCACACCACTAAATACTATACACATACACACATGAAACAAGGTTGATCTACCTTCTCAGGAAGGTCAGGAACTCTGGCGTGGGGTTGCTCCGGAACTGGTCGTAAATGGCAGTACAGTCCAGCAGTTTGACACACCTGCCTGCATCGCCGTCAGGTGTCCTGCACTGGTCAGGATCCCGCTGTGTCGACCCACCGAACACGATAGCTGACGCGAAACGATATCTTCGTTACAACTGGGATACAAGTCATATTCCCTGTCCCAGCTAATATCATTGTTTAACACTTAAACGCTAAAAGAGGTCTCGTAGCGCCTAGGGAGTAGTAGATATTCACCTGTAAGCCCGTAGATGAGTAAGGTAGCGGCACTACCGTAGAATAGACTGTAGAAGATGTTGTTAGGTAAGTGATGGAGACTTGGGTGGTGAGTTAGTAATGTTGTGGTGAGGTTAGTGCCTCGAGGGGTAACTCTGGTGTTTTAAGCACACGACAACCTAGGTCACTACAATATAAGATTAATCGATCCAGTATTTCAGGGAGCTGGAAGCCATGACCCAAGTGTATTGGGGTGTACGGTAGATGTACTGGGATACACTAGGTGTACTGGAGGTGTACTTAGAGGTGTACTGGGGGCCAGGTTGAACGATTGCTTGGTCCCAGGAAGCAAAGCAACGCGGATGAAGGTAAGAGATCTACTGAAGCTTAAACAATCTGGAAGTACATCACCTATACTCACTTTCCACTCCGCTATTACCTTGTCTTCTGACCCTCTTGGCATCCTGAGGACTGGCCCTGGCACTCTGACACACCGACGCTGCCAGCAGTGCCACCACAAGGCATTGTGGATGCCACATCTGTAAAGAAAAAGGGGCCATTTATAATAGAGAGGCCTCGGTGGACTGCTGGAGGTACACACACTGCCTGACACATACACAAATTTAGTTCAAGGTGAGAGAGGAATAGCTGGAGTGCCTTTAATCAAGAGCCCTTGACCGACATCAAGGTGGACTGAGAAGAATAACAATTTAGTGGTAAATTGAACTCTCACCTTTAGTGAGTCTTTACATACCTGATGCCAGGATGAGTAAGGAAGTGTATATACCTCACTGTATATACACTGAGCGGTGTGTATACCTCGGTGTAAATAAACCGAGAGGCGTGGTTTCTTCAGTGTATATACAGTGAGAGGTGTATATCCCTCAGTGTATATACAGTGAAAGGTATGTATACTTTAGTGTATACATAGTGATAGCTGTCTACCTCTCAGTGTATATCTGCAGATAGTTTATATTAATCACTGTTTTATGTATTAAAATATTCGTGACTGGTGGTGAGCAGGTGACATGAAGCCTTACCTTGACCCTCGTCTACTAGATAGGCTTTAAACCCCCCATTAACCAACTAGTCACCCTGCTGCCTCTGCTCACCTAGCAGTAAAACTAGGTATCAGTGACTTAGGCCACTCTGGTGTGACCCTAGGAACTGCTAATAATAATCTTTATTTCTACAAGTACATGTACAAGGTATACAGACCATAGCTGACATCAATGACATACTACTATATAGAAAGCCGCTTGTTATGCTGAGCATTTCCCACAAATTAGGTCAATTTTATCCCAGGATGCCACCCACAGGCGCAGGACAGGCACCTAAAGTCAATACCTGACCAGTCAGGCTGTGATTCGTAGTCGGGTTATGTGCGGCCAACAGTAACAGCCTGGTTGATCAGGCCCTGATCCACCATGAGGCCTGGTCACAGACTGGGCCGCGGGGGCGTTGACCCCCGAAACCCTCTTCAGGTATACACACCAGTCCACTAACAACCAGGTACCTATTTTACTGCTAGGTGAACACGGACAGCAGGTGTCTTAAGAAAACACGTCCTAACGTTCCCGCCCGTACCGGGGATCGACCCCCGGACCTCAGTGTGTGAGGTGAGTGCGCTACCAACCGAGTTACGGGACAACATTAGAGCTGGTGGAAGCCACATCCTGGAAGGCTTCAATCCCTGGGCTTCCCCACTCGCCTGTATCTATAATTATGATACAAAAACATTAAAGTGGAAATTTAAAATAGTTTTATTTTCGTTTTTTTTCAGTGATGCCGACGTTCCTTTGTTTGATATCCGTCCTCTCTCTCTCTCTCTCTCTCTCTCTCTCTCTCTATATATATATATATATATATATATATATATATATATATATATATATATATATATATATATATATATATCTATATATCTCGACCAGCCCAAGGTTGCAAGCCCTGCATGCAGTTGCTAACTCACCCAACCAGATCTTTGCAGTGAAGTTAGCAACCACATCCTGGGGGTCGCACCTCTACACTTGTGCAAGCTTAATGCAAAGTGAACGATAACGTCACATACTGAACACTAGTTGTGGAACACCTGGGACTTGTATGTACCTAGTAGTAGTAGTAGTAGTAGTAGTAGTAGTAGTAATAATAATAATAATAATAGCAGTAATAATAAGCTGCGAGGGACCACTGGAGTGTCAACAACGCAAAAGTTGGTTATCAATGCTAAAATTAGTTAATATTATTCGCGTTTTAGTAATGAACACAGTTTAAACCATAAACCACAAGTTATATCTTCAACTTCACTTGTTACTGATGGAGGGGGGGGGGGAAGTTTTATGTGTAGCCAGAGCCAGATCTCACCTTCAAGGACCATAACAATGTAGCAATTGCATCTGCTCGAAAAATGACAGGATGGATAATGAGAACCTTCAAAACCAGGGGTGCCAAGCCCATGTTGACACTTTACAGATCGCTTGTTCTATCTAGGCTGGAATATTGCTGCACACTAACTGCACCTTTCAAGGCAGGTGAAATTGCTGACCTTGAAAATGTGCAGAGAACCTTCACCGCACGCATAAGTGCGATAAACCACCTCAACTACTGGGAACGCTTGAAGTTCCTAAACCTGTACTCTCTAGAACGCAGGCGGGAGAGATACAGTATTATATACACGTGGAAAATTCTCGAGGGCTTAGTACCAAACTTGCACACAAAAATCACTCCCTACGAAAGCAAAAGACTCGGCAGGCGATGTAACATCCCCCCAATGAAGAGCAGGGGTGCCACTAGCACGTTGAGGGACAACACAATAAGTGTGAGGGGCCCAAGATTGTTCAACTGCCTCCCAGCATACATCAGGGGGATTACCAACAAGCCCCTGGCTGTCTTCAAGCAGGCACTGGACAGGCACCTCAAGTCGGTACCTGATCAGCCGGGCTGTGGTTCGTACGTTGGACTGCGTGCGGCCAGCAGTAACAGCCTGGTTGATCAGGCTCTGGTCCAACAAGAGGCCTGGTCACAGACCGGGCCGCGGGGGCGTTGACCCCTGGAATTCTCTCCAGGTAGACTCCAGGTAGACAAAACCAACATCAACACAAATTATGTGCAATAATCACGAACAAGCGATACAAGATGCAAAATAACTACTGGGGGGGTTGAATGATAGTTCTAGGCCTTTCGTGTTGCAAGCAACACATCTTCAGGAGCTTGCAATGTTGCAGAAATGACTAGGAAGTCCAAGAAGATTCGTTCAGGGAACGACTCTAGCTGGAGTCGTTCCCCTGAACGAATTTCTGCAACTTTGCAAGCTCCTGAAGATGTGCCTAAAACAATCATTTAAATTCCCCCGTGGTTGTTTTGCACTACTGTATATGTTTACTATACAATACACACAAGATAAAGAATTAGACACATGTACATCTGGGTATCTTTGCAAGATACCCAGATGTTGCACATGTGTCTAATTCCTTATCAAAACAAACATTTCTCGGGAGGAGCAGCGGGAGGAGATAGGTAGGTTTCCCTATATGCGTGTCCAAGGTTGTCGTGTGTGTTGGTGCGTGTGAGGAGGTGGTTAAATGAGGACAGCAAGGGAAGCAGTGTGGTCCAGGCAGCCATGCGTGAATAATATCCTTCTGTTGATGGTGGTAGTAGTGGTTGTTTTAGTAGGGGTGGTAGTAGTGGTGATGATGGTGGCGGTGATTGTTTTAGTGGGGACGGTAGTGGTAGTGGTGGTGGTGAATGTCTCAGTGAGGACGGTAGTGGTGGTTGTTTTAGTGGGGATGGTGGTGGGTGATGCTGAACGCTGAATTCTTGTCAGTCGATGACTTAAGTACAGGAAGTCTGGCGTGTATTGAAGACCAGGAAATCTGGAGTATGTTGAAGACCAGGAAAACTGTTAGATTTTGCCACCGAAGTGGCTAGTTTATTGTGCACCCCATATCCATCCTGTGGAGGGTAGCGCAGGAGCGCATGGATACACAAAAGGCCTAGGCACTAGGCTCCAATAGGGTTAATAGGAGTACAACTGGATTTATATCTACAGTTCACTTACCTGTTACAAGCAAATTTAGGAAATCTGCTTAATATATCTAGTATCTTATTTTCATTAATAAGATATCTTGACATGTTACATAGGTTATTATACTGTCTATCTCTATATTCCTTAATAAGTGGACACTTAAGCACATAGTGTTCAAGACAATGACCATAGGGTTGGCTACATACTTTGCATTTAGTTTGATCATCATGTGTGTGTCTTCCAGACTGCCAGAAGTACTTGTAGCCAAGCCTAGACCTGGTCACTACATTGCAAGTTGCTCCATAAACGTACTTATCTACGTTCATGTTATCATACTGGGTTATAGATCTAGTCAGGCTTCTAACTGCATTCCTATAACATACATTTTCATTATTTACTTCTAATATTATTCCTAATGCTAGACACAGATATACCAAAGTTATATTCTACATTCTCCTTCAGGGTACTTTTCTTGGCTAACGTATCAACTTTATTATGAAGGAGTAATCCAATGTGATGGAATCCATAACAATTGTGTATTAATTTCCTTTTTCCCGGATTTTTGAGTATCTGTACCTGGCTTCTCCAATGAGCATGTTGTTAAAGTCATTATGTGAGTCAAGGGCCTTCAATGAAACTGTCGTATTTTGATGACCAAAAAGCTTGGCTTCTGTTGATACCTCAGCTTAAACCCCGGGGAAAACCCCAGGTGAAACCTCGGCTGAAGCCTCAGCGATGAAGTTGAAACATGAAGCTGCCAGTTAACCTAGTTTTTCTGTGAATGTTATTGTGTTACATTGATCAACAACACTGTCATACTAAGACCCGCGTCAGGAAATACTTGTCCTGTGTCCTGACGAACCTTACCTAACCTAACCTAACACTGTCATGTTTACAAGAACATCAGAAGAGCAACACTGCAGTAGGCCTACTGCTCCATGCTAGGGGGCCCTAGTCACACCCTACACAGCAGTAGACGTGCTGACCCATGCTAGGTAGGTCTTACACCCAACACAGCAGGAGACCTGCTAGCCCATGCTAGGCAGGCCATTCTAGGCGTCTCTGAGACTGGCTAGGATGGTGCTATCCATGCACAACACAGAGTACCTATCACAGCTTCCTGAACCCCAGCAAGTTATGTATCCACGTTACCTGACCTACTCCGCCTCTCCTGGTTTTCCCACACTGGTTCTAGTTTTCTCTCCATCAACGTTCAGAAACCTACCAGAGGTGTGACGTCTCTTTCGACACAAGTTGCTAGGTGTGTGCACAAGTATCGTTATTTACACTGTTAGTGGGGTAATAAAATTACACACGCTGTGATAGTGATGTGTTTTGTGATGTGAAGTGAGGTGGTATTCGGTAGGGTGGCCCCATGTTATGTGATGCGAT
The DNA here is from genome assembly GCA_009830355.1 of Cherax destructor. Lineage (NCBI taxonomy): Eukaryota > Metazoa > Arthropoda > Malacostraca > Decapoda > Parastacidae > Cherax > Cherax destructor. The sequence continues at coordinate 37,666 of WNWK01004262.1, read as the reverse complement.
GTGGTGATGTGACTTGAAATCCGATATATACACACAACCCGCACATATAAAAAAGAGAGGAGCTTACGACGACGTTTCGGTCCGACTTGGACCATTTACAAAGTCACACTAACACACAGAACAGGAAGAAGGGGTATTTATAGGCAGGCAGACAGGGGAGGGTACAAGAAAGTGGTGGAGGGGTAATAATGGAGGTAGTAGTGGTAGTGGTAGTAGTAGTAGTAGTGGAGTCAGTCATATTCTAGGAAAGGAGCACTGCAATGAAGCTGGCGGCCCACACAGGGTAAGGACAACAACACAGTGGGGAAAAAATGAAAATAAAATTTTCTTAGAGAGAAGGCCAATGAAGGGTTACTTCATCTCCCTATACCTACAGATGTCTTTCTTGATCTTATCCGCCTTTGTGTGGACTCTAATTCCTTTTATTTTCAAGGTAAATATTATTCTCAAACCTTTGGTGTGGCAATGGGCTCTCCTCTATCTCCTGTTCTTGCTAATCTTTACATGGAATACTTCGAGACTGTCCTTCCCACTATTGATGTGCGTCCTTCACTCTGGCTCCGCTATGTAGATGACATCTTTGATCTTTGGCCTCATGACTCAAGTCTCTTCCAACCATTTCTTGATGCTCTTAATAATCTTGCTCCTTCCATTAAGTTTAAAGCTGATTGGGAATCTAGTTCTTTGCTTCCTTTCCTTGATATTCATGTCCACCGCTCAGTTACAGGTTTTGCCTTCTCCGTGTACCGCAAGCCTATGCACAGTGGCATGTATATTCACTACTTCTCTTATCATGCTTCCTCTGTCAAGAAAAGTGTTCTTATCTCCCTCTTTCTCCGTGCTCTCCGCATTTGTGATCCTCAGTTCCTTGAAGAAGAAATTTCCACTCTTCATAATTCATTTTCCCGTCTTGGCTACCCTTCCCATTTCATAGACTCTGCTTTCTCTCGTGCCAAACGGACTTTCTTCTCTCCTAAACCCTCTACTTCTGGGAACTCTCCAGTCCTCTGCCTTCCCTACATCTCTGGTCTCTCTAATCTCAACAACTCTCTCCGTTCCTTAGACATCAAACTTACCTTTCGCCAGACTAACACTCTTCGCACTAATCTAGTTCATACCTCCCCTCCCTCTATAGATTCTCCTGGCGTCTACTCTATTTCTTGCTCCTCCTGTCCTCTTCAGTACTTCGGAGAAACTGGCCGATCTCTTTCCGACAGACTTAGGGAGCACAAAAATAGTGTTAGGCTTGCCGTCACTAATAATGCTCTTTTCTGTCATGTCAGAGATCACAGTCATCCTATTGATTGGTCTTCTGCTAAAACTGTCTACCCTACGTCCAACTTCCACAGTCGCCGTCTGGTTGAATCCTCCCTTATACACAACTTTCACTGTATGAATCTTAGCCCTGGCTTTGTCTCTGTAGATGCTTTCCTCTCCCATTACATTGTTAAATGCTCCAAACTTCAGAACACCCGAGACTTAACCTGACTCCTTCCCCTTCTTTCTCTTCCCTCTTCTCCTCTTTCTCCTTTCTCCTCTGGATTCTCTTTCTTTTCTTTTGCCTTGTATTTGTCCTTCTTTATTTTATTTTATTTTTTCCCCTCTGTGTTGTTGTCCTTACCCTGTGTGGGCCGCCAGCTTCATTACAGTGCTCCTTTCCTAGAATATGACTGACTCCACTACTACTACTACTACCACTACCACTACTACCTCCATTATTACCCCTCCACCACTTTCTTGTGCCCTTCCCTGTCTGCCTGCCTATAAATACCCCTTCTTCAGAACATAGAACACTGGAACACTACACACACACACGAAACAACACCAGACAGCCACATCCATCTGGACTCCCTTACCTCCTCCCATGAACTCGACACTCCTTTCACCAACACAGCCATTAAAACTCTCCTCAGACACCTTCCTCCCAAGGCTCCTGGTGCCTCTGGCCTAAACCATATTATCCTAAAACACCTTCCTGACTCTATCATTACTTCCTACACAAACCTCCTCAATGCCTCCCTTGCTTCTGGTTACTTCCCTTCACTCTTCAAAGCTGCTACCGCTATCCTCCTTCCCAAACCCAATAAAGACCACTCTGACCCTAGAAACTATCGCCCTATCAGCCTCCTCGAAACATTAGGTAAACTCTTTGAAAAACTCATCAACCATCGTCTTCGCAGATACCTGGAACACAACTCACTTCTTTCTAACGGCCAGTTTGGCTTCAGAACTCACAGATCTACACAGGATGCCATTAACATAATTCTCAACTACATCCACATAAACACAAAACAAAGAAACAGGACAGCCCTGGTTGCAAAAGACGTTGAAAAAGCTTTTGACACTGTCTGGCATGTAGGGCTCAAACACAAACTCTGCACTAACTTTAACCTGCCTCTCACTACTCGTAAACTCATCTGCAACTTCCTTGACGGCCGCACAATGAGAATCAAATTCCAAGGCTGCTACTCTGACTACTTTACACTATATGCTGGAGTATCCCAGGGATCTGTCCTCTCCCCTACCATCTACATTTTATACACTAACGACATTCCAACACCTGTATACCACAACTCCATCACACTAGCCTATGCAGACGATATTACACAACTCATCACTCACGCCAATATAGATACACTCTCACACAAAACACAGAATGAGGTCGACAGGATTGCCTTCTGGGAACAAAAATGGAGGATCAAAACCAATGCAGCTAAATCCAGCATTACATATTTTAACTATAGGAAACGTGATCCTCCATTACCTGTCGAGCTCAGAACAGCTGACACCCGCACCTACATCCCCATCACACAATCTGTCACAGTCCTTGGCATTAATCTTGACTACCTTCTTTGCTTACACAGACACATTCACTCAAAGCATGCAGTAGCTAGTAAGGCCCTTGCGGGCCTCTACAAGCTGAAACATGCCTCCCAACGCACCAAACTACACCTCTATAAATCCCTAATACGCCCTCTGATAACTTACTCTCCTCTAGCCCTCTCTCTTGCAGCCAAAACAAACTTACTTTAACTGCAGCGTGTCCAGAACAAGGCTCTGCGCTGGGTGCTTGATGTCAGATGGGAGGACTTCGCCACAAGCGAGTCTCTCCATGCCCAGTTAGACATCCCTGCGCTGAATCTGTACTGGAAGACTCTCAGTGACAGACAGATAGACAAACTTGAGACACGACATGACTACTAGACCTCTCTCCTTGACGAAGACATTCGTAGACCCAGAAACCAACACAACCTTTTCTATTCCTTGTATGAACCTGCTCCTAACCCTATTTACAAATAACCTTTGATTCTATGTCAGATACCTTGAGCTGTTCGCCCCTCTGACCCACTTTAGCCTTAGCTGCTGGGTTAAGCCCTGGCTCAACTTCTACACTCCTCTCTAGCGGTAATCTTCACCTGTCCCGTCCTCCCCGCTCACCCCACAGAAGTCTCATCAACAGGAGAGCCTGATATTCCTGTTCTCAAGTCTGCCCCACGATCGCCTTAGCTGCTGGGTTAAGCCCTGGCTCTATTTCTACGACTAAGAAGACTCCTCTCCAGCGCTATTCTTCGTCTGTACCGTCTTCCCCGCTCATCCCATTGGGATCTTACCTGAACTTATTCGTTCGTTCGTTATTCCTGTGTGTTAGTGTGACTTTGTAAATGGTCCAAGTCGGACCGAAACGTCGTCGTAAGTTTCTCTCTTTTTTATATGTGCGGGTTGTGTGTGCATTGTCCCAGTCACCGTATTGTGCCTTTTTATGTTATTTATTGAAATCCGATTTTAGGACTTCTGGCATCTGACCTCTTATGGCACCTGAGCGGCGCCTCCTTCTTTAATTAACACGAAGAGACTGTGGAAATATCCAAGTGAACTCATCTCGTATAACGGCATTAATATCGCCTTAGAAAATGCTAATGTCAATATACAGCGAGCTCTCTTGCTAAGCTCCTTCATATACCGTGACTTTTTTGGGGCGAAAAACCACTCGGTATATATAGTTTTTAGTGTTTTAACTCACCGTGTATAAAGAGGAGCTTTGTAAGAACTGAGTGGAAGCTAAGCAGAAAAAATCGTAAGAGACTTTACCTCTGGAAGTTTAAAATTTGTTGACGTGTTGAGAAATGTTTGAGTCTGTCATAGGAATCTTGGTTGAAGAATATTCTTGGTTGAAGAATCTTACTGGCTGAAGAATATTGTTGGTTGAAGAATATTCCTGGCCAAAAATTTAGGTCAAGAATCTTCTTGGTGAAGAATCCTAGCCAAGAATCTTGGTCAAGAACGTTGACAATCTTCAGGTAATTCCCGTCAATTAATATTCTCATGGGTTGGTCGCTACAGCAGTGTTGCAGCGAGTGCTGTACTCTATATACTACAGCAGTGTGTTGCAGCGAGTTCTGTACTCTATGCACGACGATGTGTTTGTGTTGCGAGGTAATGTTTAGGTTCCAACACACTGATCAACACTGACACAACCAACCTTCACCACCACCTCCACAACACTGTCAGTGTGGAGCCCAGATGAAGCTGCGTCTCTGTGTGTGTTCACCTATTTGTGGTTGCAGGGGTCGATTCATAGCTCCTGGCCCCGCCTCGTCACTGGCCGCTACTAGGTCCACTCCACGCTCCATGAACTTTATCGTACCTCTTCTTAAAGCTATGTATGGATCCTGCGTCTACTACATCACTCTCCAATATGAGTCTTCTTGACCTCACGACCTCACAGGTCAGCTGGCCTCACCTCCATAAGAAAAATGGACGAATGTTTGTGGGAAATATTGTTATTTTGTGATTAGTGGGGCACCCCCAATTCTGACGTCATTGTTACGTCATCGTCTTCAAGACGATGACGCATGATTAATATTATTATTATTGTTGTTTATATTATTATTATTATTATCATTAATACTATTAATATTGTTACTGATATAGTATTATTATTATTATTATTATTATTATTATTATGAGAGGAAAGCGCTAAAACTGTATGGGGTCATCATATGGTCTGGGTAGGAGGAAAGTCAGCTCCAGTTCCTCGGATCAAGAACCCTTGACGGAGGCTCTTTTCCCACAGTGAGCGAAAGGCTTGGGAAGGCCCAGCCTAGCATGGAGCAGTAGGCCTACTGGAGATCTACTGCACGTTCTACCACTGCTAGAACTTGCTGAGTCATTCTACCCGCTGGAAGAGAACGTCTGAGTGGAGTTAAAAATGATATATTGGGAAAAAACAAACTTCCCACCACGTATAATAGATGGAATTTCACAAGACATGAATTTCCTGTCCTTGTTGGCAGCTCAGGGAAAACCTTGTGTATATATGTATGTATATATACGTATTATGTATATATATATATATATATATATATATATATATATATATATATATATATATATATATATATATATATATATATATATATACACGTGTCTTCAAAGAACTGGGTTCCAGACTCATTGACACCATGAGGGTCACAGGGGCAGCCACTTTCATGTTCCAGCGCCTCAGTGTGGCTATCCAGAGGGGAAATGCTTAATAAATACTTGGCTTGTGTCCAGCTTCTGAGGAGCTGGAGGAGATTTATAATCTTTGATATACTGTAACAATGTTTTCTTGTTTGTGTTGTTTTTTAAATAAATGATCCCTGACCTAAAAACAAAAACAAAAAAACCAGGTTTGGTTCCGAGTGGTCGTTTGTAAGTCCATTTGTTCGTTGGTTCAACATATGTACATATACAGTATTGCACAGTAGTGTAGTATGTGTGTATGAACATCACGTAACCTAAAAGTGTATATAGTTAAAACACACATGTGAACACAGGAAAAATACCTTATGTCCACTTGTTTCCATTGTGATGGCCTGTTGCCTCTTAGCATTACCACCTTCATCACCACTGCTTTTGTGCTTAACACCAGACACACTGGGGTTATAATGATCACAAATAACACTGAATTTGTTTAGAGAACACAAGCACACTTATGAAGGATGCTGCTAGAGTAACTTACTCTCTATTGTTTACATCTCGGCACTTCCCGCAAATTGTTCGTATTATTGAGGATAAAGATAAACAAATATAAACAAAATGCAGATGTAATATACACAGACTTTGCAAAAGCCTTTGACAAGTGTGACCATGGTGTAATAGCACACAAAATGCGTGATAAAGGAATAACAGGAAAAGTTGGTAGATGGATCTATAATTTCCTAACAAATAGAACACAATGAGTAGTAGTCAACAGAGTAAAGTCTGAGACAGCTACTGTGAAAAGCTCTGTTCCACAAGGCACAGTACTTGCTCCCATCTTGTTCATCATCTTCATATCTGACATAGACAGGGATATAAGCCATAGCGCCGTGTCTTCCTTTTCAGATGACACCCGAATTTGCATGACAGTGTTCTCCATTGAAGACACTGCAAGACTCCAGGCGGACATCAACCAAATCTTTAAATGGGCCACAGAAAACAATATGAAGTTCAATGATGAGAAATTAAAATTACTCCGATATGGAAAATGTGAGGAAATAAAAACTACATAATAGAGCGAAAAACTAATGTAAAAGACCTGGGAGTGATCATGTCAGATCTCACCTTCAAAGACCATAACATTGTATCAATCTCATCTGCTAGAAAAATGACAGGATGGATAATGAGAACCTTCAAAACCAGGGATGCCAAGCCCATGATGACACTCTTCAGGTTGCTTGTTCTATCTAGGCTGGAATATTGCTGCACACTAACAGCACCTTTCAAGGCAGGCAAAATTGCTGACCTAGAAAATGTACAGAGAACCTTCACGGCACGCATAACTGCAATAAAACACCTAAATTACTGGGAACGCTTGAAGTTCCTCAACCTGTACTCCCTAGAATGCAGGAGGGAGAGATACATGATCATATACACTTGGAAAATCCTAAAGGGATTAATACCAAACTTGCACACGAAAATCACTCCCTATAAAAGCAAAAGGCTCAGCAGACGATGCAACATCCCCCAATGAAAAGCAGGGGTGCCACTAGCACGATAAGAGACAACACAATAAGTGCCATTGGCCCAAGACTGTTCAAATGCCTCCCAGCATACATAAGGGGGATTACCAATAGTCCCCTGGCTGTCTTCAAGCAGGCACTGGACAGCACCTAAAGTCAGTACCTGACCAGCCCGGTTTGTGTGCGGCCAACAGTATTAGCTTGGTTGATCAGGCCCTGATCCACCATGAGGCCTGGTCACAAACCGGGCCGTGGGGGCGTTGACCCCCGGAACCCTCTCCAGGTAAACTCCAGGTATTGAAAGTTCACAACACAAATGTTCATATGTAGGGAAGTCTGTGTACTCACCTAGTTGTGGTTGCAGGGGTCGAGACATAGCTCGTGTGTTAGTTACCATTTTGTCCTAGGCACATGTCGATTTGACCCTAGGCCTGTTGTATGTATGTGTGTGAGTAAGGAAACACTTCGAAATGTTTCCGCCCCGCCGGGAATAGAAAGTGTGTGTATGTGTGTGTGTGTGTATGTGTGTGTGTATGTATGTATGTATGTATGTATAATATATATATATATATATATATATATATATATATACATGTATATATATATTTTTTTTTTTTTTTTTTTCAACAAGTCGGCCGTCTCCCACCGAGGCAGGGTGACCCAAAAAGAAAGAAAATCCCCAAAAAGAAAAAACTTTCATCATCATTCAACACTTTCACCACACTCATACATAATCACTGTCTTTGCAGAGGAGCTCAGATACTACAGCTGAGAAAAGTCCCTCCCAGCTGTCACTATCTCAGACCCCTCCTTTAAAGTGCAGGCATTGTACTTCCCATTTCCAGGACTCAAGTCCAACTAAATCAATTAACTGGTTTCCCTGAATCCCTTCACACAATGTTACCCTGCTCACACTCCAACAGATCGTCATGTCCCAAAAACCATTCGTCTCCATTCACTCCTATCTAACACGCTCACACATGCTTGCTGGAAGTCCAAGCCCCTCGCCCACAAAACCTCCTTTACCCCTTCCCTCCAACCTTTTCTAGGACGACCCCTACCCGATATATATATAGGATGGGGTCCACCTCTGGTGCAAATTGTGGGACCCATAGCCTCAGAGAAGGGGATAAAAAGGCTTCAAGGAAGAATATTTGGATTTCTTCCTGAAGCCATTTGAATATTCCAATTCCCCTACCACCCCATTTTTTTTTATATACGTATATATATATTATATATATATACACATTATATATATATTATATATATTATATATATATATATATATATGTGTGTGTGTGTGTAAATGTAGTAGGCAAGAATGTGTTGTTAGTGTATTGGGAAAGAATGTGAGTGTAGTGGGCAAGACAGCAAGGCAGGGATGGTGATGAATCAACCCTGAGGGCAAGACAATCAGGTTTACTCACTGCCATTATAACCAGGTGTATACATCCTGGAGACAACCATAACTTATCCATCGTGGGAGAATGTTCCTACCTCTATTTTTATTGCAATCATACAAAAGCAATGAACTTGCAGTTCATTACAAAATACAGGGAATGTAGGTAGTAATTACATTTGATCCAAGGAAGGAGAGGGTAGCTCCATATCCTTTAATCAAGGGCCCTTCACATGAGAGCATCCCCTTCAATGAATAAAATCACATTAATGTGATGATAACGTAGCATTATGCTATGTCATGTGGCTGGCCTGGTGGGCTCGTGTAATAAACCAGATTGACACTTTTTTTTTTTGTTAATGTAATTTTCTATAATTTATTTTTGCATTTTTGTAAAATTATTTTTATTACTTCTTGAAGCTTTTTGTCACAATAAATGACATCATGTCAATAATAATGTTGCAAGAAAAATGTTAAGAAAACAATGAAGGTTTCTGTGGCATTTATTTATCCATTAAAATATAACTATGTACATATCAGAGTTTGTAACTGAACATTAGATAAGAAAATCTCTTGTTAATATTTATGGAATGATCTATGCACACAAAGGCAAGTGGAATGGATAAAAGTAGTGATAAAAAGTATGAGCAAGTGGTGGGTCGTACACTCAAGGTAAAAACATCAAACATTGTACTTAAAATTATCTACACAATTTGTAATCTTGTGGGTGCATATTACATAAAAGGTAACAAACACTACTCTCTGCATTATTGCAAAAGAAAATTCACCGGTACATTCAGCAATGCCTACACAGGGTCGGCCTCAAACATTTACAAGAGATACACTTTACTAGTAATAATTTTCAGCACAAAAAAAGTTCATTGAAGGATCTGTCTCATTTCCCACAATTTCTGAAATGATCTTAGAAATGAATTGGCTAATTACAGCAGCAAGAGACTAGCTCTATCAATAACTATTATATATAATATAATAACCTCAGCAAGCATACATTGTACGTGTCGGCAAAACAAGGCAAGCTTTCTGGAGAAACGTTCTCCAGATGTTTCTTTCAGTGGTCTTGCTTTTTAAGATGCCAATAGTCAGAATCACTGAACCTCTAGCAGTTTCCTTTGGTTAATTTACTGCACCAATCCTCAGGTTCACATTCTAACAATTACTATTATTCTAACTTATGCACAACTTCAACAAAAAATGGTTTGAAGTGTATATGAGGATTTTTTAATAAAAACTCGCTGTTTCACTTTGAAAAACAACTTTTTAAAAACTAGCTTATCAGTGTTTATGGACGAGTGTTCCAGGACACAACAATGACTATTTTACAGAAGCAACAACATAACAAACTAATATATTATGCTTCATCCTATACAGCTATAGTCAAAGACCCTATAGTAACTGAGAATTATATTTTATTTTCATTATTATAATAATTATTACTGATATTGCAATGAGGAAATGCCAAACCTGGGTACTGGGCAGGGTGGAAGGTAATCAAGTTTGATACAAGAGAAGCCAGCTCCAATTCCTCATATTAAAAGGCTTCCACTATTATGAATGAACCTTCTTGCCGTTCCCTTTAAAGGATCACACTCTTTCAACATTCTTTCCATCAACAATTTCTGAAAACTTTTTTTTTTCATTTGTAAATAATAATCACAAATTCTATATCAATGATAACTTGCTTCACAAATTCACCAATAACATGATTTGCCTCAGAAGCATATAATTATGTTAGTAAGGAATTTGTGTATATAATCCTGCATTCACATACACATATGTGAATGTCTGTGCACATCTACTTGTACACCTATATTCTTGTAGGCTGGATATAAATACAGTGGTCCCTCAGTTTCCGTGCATCTCCAAACTCGAACATTTATATAAGTGTATTTTCGTAAGTGCTGTTGCAAGTGTATTTTTGGGGGTCTGAAATAGACTAACCTACGTGACATTATTTCTTAAGGAAGTAAATTCGTTCGGTAATGGCACTTGAGCAGCATTCTGGAACGAATTTTTGGCGAAAACCGAGGGACCACTGTATGTTATTTATTAAGTTAACAGTGAAGTGAATAGCTCCCTTAAAGTGCTGTACATAAAACTGAAATAACAAAAAGAAAAGATAAATAGCTATGCTTTGACAAGCTACACTAATACTAATTTTTCAACAACAGCAGAAAGGATTGGTTTGCTTCCGGCATTCTCATACTGTGGCTTGATGGCTGTAGAATTTTTTTGTTTTCAAAGTGCCCCATTTGTAAGTGTAAATGTGTGTACCTTTGGGTGCTCACAAGATAGGACTCTCCTGTACTGTGAAACGTGACACCATATTAAACCATCTTCATATCAATATCGTGCTGAATAGGTAAAATTGGTCAATTAGCAAGAACTCATTTAAAATTAAGTCCTTTCTAAAATTTTCTCTTATATGTTTAAAGATATATTTTTTTCATTTATGTTAATGCAAAAATTAATAATTTTGTACCAAAAGAACTTTAGAAAACTTTTTTTTTTATTAACACCGGCCGATTCCCACCATAGCAGGGTGGCTCGAAAAAGAAAAACTTTTATCATCATTCACTCCATCACTGTCTTGCCAGAGGGGTGCTTTACACTACAGTTATAAAACTGCAACATTAACACCCCTCCTTCAGAGTGCAGACACTGTACTTCCCATCTCCAGGACTCAAGTCTGGCCTGCTGGTTTCCCTGAATCCCTTCATAAATGTTACTTTGCTCACACTCCAACAGCACATCAAGTATTAAAACTTACCTAACCTTATTATAACAAGCACAATTTAATTTAGCCTAATCCAATTAAATATATTTTAGATACTGTAAGTTTACAATAATTTAATAATAAACAAACACAATGAAATATATTTTTTTCATTAGGTTCAGAATGATTTTTGTGAAATTATTGCATACACAAATTTTCACTTGCATTATTCGGGAAGAAGTGTTGCTATTTAAGCCAAATTGCAAGTTTTACCTATTCAGCACGACACTAACACACTGAATGCCTAAACTTTTTCTACGTATTTATTGTAGTGAACACTTACCGAGCTTTCATACTGCCATCGACACATGCTTGTGAATAACAAAAAAAAGCACAATACCGTGCCTGGAACAATACACACACAACCCGCACATATAAAAAAGAAAGAGGAGCTTGCAACGATGTTTCGGTCTGACTTGGACCATTTACAAAGTCACACAGTGTGACTTTGTAAATGGTCCAAGTCGGACCGAAACGTCGTCGTAAGCTCCTCTCTCTTTTTTATATGTGCGGGTTGTGCATGCTTGTGAACTTATTCTTACACAAATAGTTCCGTTTAGCATTAAAAAAGAATATAAATTGAGGAGTCACAATGGATGTAGTATAATCAAGACTCATGAAATCATAACACAATTGCCAACAAATCACGGAAGGGGGCATTTTGAACCCTCACCTGTTCCGTGATTTGGATGTGCATAATTCTTTGAACACAATTTGCTTGCATGTGACGCCAGTCTTCAGTATTACTCAACACTATGAAACATAGTGATGGAAACATTTTAACTGCTGCTCTGAATAACTTATACAGGTTCCTGTACGAAATAAAACTTCCAGGACTCATTTACCAAACAGTATTTGCATTTTTTCAACACATTACTATTAAGACACAGTACAAAACTTTATAGCTTGTTACTATTTAACAAAATTAAATTCTGTACCAAATAACTTTTTTTTCAACTCTTAAAATATAAAATATGCATAAATTTTTTTAATATTTCTTATATTTTAGATTAAGAAATTTTAGTCTGATTTAACTGCAAATTACTGCCAAATATAAAAATAAAATTTAAATGTGTACATATAAAAATATGTTAATGCTATTTCAGAATGATATAACCTACTGATATGGATGGACACAGAGGATATAAAGAAATGTACTTTTTTTGGGTCTACAATCAAGGCAGGAGCAATATCACGAACATGAATTAGAGGAAAGGTTTACTCTATAAAAGACCCAATCAAAGAAAACTAAATGATCTCAAATCCTGCATATACTTAGGGTTCAACTTTGAAAGTACCACCATATTTAGTACACCAGCCACTATCCATGGGCATCCTTTCCATTCTTCCACCTTTCCCATCCACTTTCTCTCACACCTACCACCACTTGTTTTCACATATTCTCTACATGCCCTGAAAAAGCATTTAATGGAAAGTGATGAACAGTATTTATAATATTATCTCCTATTATCACTCTATTATTATTTTAACAAAAAGTGCTCAACCCATACATTCATGATATATTATTATTATTGTTATTGTTATTTTATCCATGAAAAGTGCTAAATTTGTGTATTTGTAATATGTACATGCAAAATGATTATAAAAACACCCATGGCAAGATAACCAATAGAAAGAAGCACTAAAGAGGGTACATTATCCATGGGCATGTTGCCCCAACATTATTTTATCACTTACTTCACACTCTCTTCAAGGGGATGCTGCAATACCAGATAATGTTTCTTGACTTAAGAAAGTGGTGCTTCTCTTCCTAATTATCTCCCATCCCCCAGTCACTATATCACTGATATAAATTCAGTGCTTCCTCATAAGTACAATAAGAAGAAGTCACACTGTGATAGGCACACCAGCATCTGGTTTTCTCATATACAAAATATATCTGTATTACTGTAAACAACATGTGATGAATGTACTGTACATGTCCATGCTGAAACTATTGTAGAGAAGCAAATATTGTACATGAAATATACTATTTTTTGTTATTCTGTATCAAGGGATTGCATATGTTTTAATCATTTACAGAATTTGTAATGATGTCACACACTGGATTTGGACATTGGGGGATTACTGTACTGAAGTTAATATTGAATATGAGATACTTGAAAATTTGGATGAGTTTTCTGGGACCTTATGAAGTTTTTGTTAGATTCCAGTTTTTGTTTTGCAATGCCAATAAAATTATTTGTTCTGAGACATACAAAACATGTATTTCTGTAGTCAAAACAGGTTTCTTCAGTGGGCCGGGGTCCATGACACACAAATCTTTATCCAATAAAGATAGTTTTCTTGTTCTGACAATTTAGGACTACAAAGAATTATTAAATCCCTTATGGATTTTCTCACTAGGAACCTGATACATCTGCTTATTAGGTAGTTTACCACATATAAAACAGCCAATTTCTATGTTTTTGTGAAGATCAGTGAACATGTACATTCAGTACAGTACCACACAAAAACAGTTTTTTAAAAATACAGCCTCTCCTCACTTAACGACAGAGTTCCGTTCCTAAGACCACGTCGGTAAAATGAATTCATTGCTAAACGAGGAGCATACTATAATTGCAGTGGGTTTGTGTCAACCATCTTTGATACTGTTATAATGTCACCTTTGCACCATTCATAACATTCTTTGTATATTTTTAAATGTTTATACAGTAGTGTGCTGAATATTGGAATAAACAGAATAGAGGAAATCAGCTCTAATACATATACCACATTATTTAGGTATGCATATTGGTCAGAGAGCCCATCGTAAGTCCGAGTCATCGGTAAACGAGTATGTTGCTAAGTGAGGAGAGGCTGTAATTTACTATTTACAGTACTTTCCTACAAATATCTTTTTCCTACCCTGAGTATATTGGCAAGTACAGTAATAATGAATTTCTTTGACTACTACTGTATACGTATATTTAATATACCAGCTGCTAAAATGAAATTAACAAGTGTAAGAAAACTTTACATCTATGTAGATTTCTAAAATGAACATAATATTCAGTATTATTAATAAGAAGCAATGCAGCCACCATTATACAGCAGTACTGCATGCAATACCATAATATTAATGGTAATACACTTCCCTGTGGATGTAAAAGCTATCAACTGAAGTCTTGTGCTGTATGTGACAAAGAAATTTCCACACTAAACAATTAGGATAATCCTCCTTGTGTTAACTTTGAGAGGTTTGTAATCTTTAAGAGCAAGTATTAAAAGCTGTGATTATCTAATTCTGTCTCACAAACCACCCATAACATACACGTGCAAACAGATGACTGCAATAACATCAAAATGAGCTATTACAATAAAAATGCAAATCATCTTGCATGAAAATGTCAGCCTTTCTACAGTGCAAAACATTGTATTTCTAAGCACCAATATCTAAATGCCATCAAACTGTATGTTTCACAATTGACGCTGTCCTAGTGCCTGAATGAAAGATTCCTTAAATCATTTTTGCATACTGAACTGCGGTTATCAGCGTTTATAAAATTCAAAAGAAGAAACTGAAGGTTTTTCTGGAACTTTTTTCATTCAGAGATTTTTATGAAAATCACCTAAATTAGTAATCCCTTCTTAATAATACAATAGAGCACCGTATATACAAAGACCTAAATTCACAGGTTAGTGTTCTGGAGGCCCTCAAGAATTCAAAATTCTGTATGCATACAATAAATTTTGTTTTGGATTTGCTATTATTTTGCATTTAATATCTCTAATTATCACTAATCTGGTTAATGCTGACATTCATATGAAATAATGTCTAGACTAGAAAAAAAAGAGAGAGCAGAGTATGGAAAATAGAGTGAGCACAGTCTGAAGAAACTCCAATGATTAGTTGTTGACTCGGAGACTGTGACCAGGTTAAAAAAAAAAAAAAAAAAAATTGGCACCACAAAAAAATGATCAAGATGCCCCTCAGAAACACCATACTATATTCAAAGCATACATTAAAAAAAGTCATGAATTTAGGAGTTTTACTGTATGTACTGTGCTTATTTGTATGCTGTGCACTATTTCATTATTCTATGTTCTGGCTCATCACTCCATGTCTAAACATTTGAGTGGGTGGTTTGTTACATGTAACTTATGTTATACTGTGGGAGAAACAAAATGAGAAAAGAAACAATATATAATATTCCTGCACACAGTCACCAATAGAAGGACTTCTGAAGGAGGTTACTGGCAGTGGAGAGCCATGTTACAGCAGTTTCCGCAAAGCTTCCCGTGGGAGCCATGGCCGATGATGCGTCCTTCACCGGTGTGTCTTCCTCTGGCAGGTAGTCTGGCAGCTCTTCAACTGGAGAAGTGGTATCTTTTGCTGTTTTTCCTAATGGTATAATTTCCTAGAAAAATAAGAGATATATATTCTCACAAATGAAGAAAAATATGTTTGCTTAACATTGTATCAGATACACAATTTATAATTTTCTAAATATTTTTTTTTTCAAATTGCTGTGCACAACGAAACTGTCAAGGGTTCGACCTGTGCACATTTTAAGGGTTTAAAAACTTTCTTCTAAAAGAGTGGACTGACAGACTGACTGAAACCCGAAATACAACACACTCTTAATCTTTACGATATATATGACATGCAAATTTTTATAAATATTAAACTTAACAATGAACTTACCTCTTCACCATCAGAATTTGTGGTAACCTGCTGAGCTAACAGAGTTTCTGTGCGTGCTACAGCTGCTGCTAATTTTTCCACTGACAAGTCACGCTTTACTCTGCAGGTCACACGGGAATTCCTCAGGTCAAACACAATGCTAATGAGGCCTCGGACTCTCACTAATTCCTCTTCCACTTTTTTTCTATGTTCCTGTTGATGAGACATTATTATTATTATTACCATATTTATAGGAAAGCACTGAGCCCATAGGGTTCATACAATACCTTAGGAATGGGATGGTACCTCCAATTCCTCAGATCAAGAACTCTTCACTGGGTACAAGGCATTTCCTTGAAGAGCATTAGAGTCAAATTCACAAATGATATTAGTACTTATAAAAGGACAGAAGACAAATAATAGCATCCGCAGCTTCATTTAAAGCTAACATATTCTACCATAGTGAGAATTATCAGATGTGTTTAAAATGAACTCCCCATTAACTCGAACACCACAGCCTGGATGATGATAATGTGGATTAAAAAAAAAAAAACACGATACATGACAAAAATAAACATCTAGATACTTACTGGGTTTACCATTCCTTTAATTAAAAGAGTAACAATTTTTGCCTTGGAGTTGTGTGGTCCCAGGAAGTTATCTTTTTTATCTGTTGAGAACCTTGCCTTCTTAACCTCCTTTAAAACCTGTCAAAAGTACACCATAAATATCAGTACTGTATTTTTCATGTCAGATGTAATTTATATATCAGAATGATGGATCCCCCATTCCCTGATAAAGTCAAATGTTTGGTGAACTTTTGGTCACTTTTTCCTCTTGAAATCAACCAAAAAATTACCTTGTATATCATGTCAGCTTTTTAATGCATTTTTCTTTACTAACTTTTCCCAAAAATTTTGTATATAGTATTTACAATTAAGTTTGTAATAAATCCATGAAACATTAATAAAGGAAAAAAAAATATTCATTCTTTCAATTCCATTCTCAAAACCAATTCATAACAAAAACCAATTCATAACAAGAATGATAAACAAAGCTTTTAACTACTAAGACAGACTACATAACATCAAGAAGCAAGAGTCATATTTATCAATGATAAGTAAAGGTTATACAGTTCACAACTAACCATTAATTTGGAGAGGAAACTGTACAGTACATGAAATTTTGTTTGATCTTGAACCACCACCAAGTTGTTACCTAATACCAGTCCTGGACAGGACCAGATGTAGTCTAGAGTTTCTTCTTTAAATTGTGGATTGGTTACGAATTGTTCTAGCCATGGTATTATGACTTTTATTTTTCTTTACAGGTTATAATTTTTAGATTTAAATCAGACAAGACGGAGATGACAAATAATAATAGCATTCAGTAAGCAGATAATGGGATAGTAGAATGTTAAGAAAAAGGTGTGACAGCTGAAATTATCCGGTAATACTACTGGATAATGATTCTGGGGATCACTGCCGCTGCAGCCAAGTCTCAGATGAGGCTTCCTAAATTTAAAAGAAAATACAGTGGTCCCCCGGTTAACGAACACCCCGGAAATTGTGCAATTATTTAAGTATAATATTGTAAGTGCTTGTGGAAGTGTATTTTTGGGGGTCTGAAATAGACTAACCTACATGACATTATTTCTTAAGGATGTAAATTCGTTCGGTAATGGCACTTGAGCAGGCTTCTGCAATGAATTTTTTTCGTTAACTGGGGGTCCACTGTATTACAGGAATAAGAACTATTATAAAAATTAGAGGAAAGTGTATAATGTATTGAATGTAAGCACAGGTGTCACTCCCCTGCTTCATACAATAGACGCATTCCTTGCCCATGGTGCACAGAATGAACCCAATGTAACATACAGGCACATAGTGGGCCTCTGCCCATATGTGACCACATCTACTGTTGCTGCATTACTCCACTTATTCCACTGGTTCACTATAAAAGGTTCTGTTCTCATGTATGTATAAGGCTGACAAATTCCTCGGTGGGTGAAACACCTCTCAATAAAGATACCCAGGTATTGTACGTCACTTATTCATCAACCAGGCTGTTACTGCTGGCCGCACACAAACTGACGTACGAACCACAGCCCAGCCAGACACATCAAGATTAATACAGTTCAGTATATTGACAGGAAAGTGTTAAACACATACAGTAGGCCACAGCGGTCTTACAGCATCTCAGAAATAGTATGTAATAAGATTTGATCCAAAGATAAGGAGAGCAGCTCAAGAACTCTTTACCAATATCAAGGAACCCCCCTAGAAGGAACAGAGCCATCAGAAAATGCAGAGTGGACTGAGCTAGACAATGTCACTGTAGAAGGTAACTTCACACAGGTACTCACATGTAAATATGATGCTGTACTATATGTATTATAAAAGTCATACAGCAACTGCAAGATTGAATTGCATTCAGGCTTGATTCAAGGAATTGGAGTACAGGTTCAATTCTTCAGATCAAGTGCCCTTCAGATCAAGTGCCCTTCAGATCAAGTGCCCCTCAGATCAAGTGCCCCTCAGATCAAGTGCCCCTCACCAGCATCAAGGAATGCTACTCCAGGGGCAATCAATGAACAGGAAAATCCCACATGGACAAAATAGAACAGAAAATAGAAAGAACCTGTTTATTTTGATCTCAATCCAAGGCCAAAGAGGGTCGTCTCTGAGGCAGAATTATAGATTATTTTTTTCAATGAACTGGCTGTATCCCACCGAGGCAGGGTGACCTAAAAAGAAACACAAAAGTTTTTCTTTTAAAATTTAGTAATTTATACAGGAGAAGGGGTTACTAGCCCCTTGCTCCCGGCATTTTAGTCGACTCTTACGACACGCATGGCTTACAGAGGAAGAATTCTTTTCCACTTCCCCATGGAGATAAGAGGAATAAAGAAGAACAAGAACTACTAAGAAAATAGAAGAAAACCCAGATGGGTGTGTAAATACATGTGTGTACAATGGAAATAAGTCACTCTGATTTTTTGGGGTTATCCTAGGTTCTCTACACATATGTTGTTATGTATGATAATCTATGTAATTGTATTCATGTATACCTGAATAAACTTACTTACTTACTTAATGTGTAGTGTGAACTAAGTGTAAGCAGAAATAGAAAGATATACCTCTTATCCCATGTGTTTATTAGACAGAAAAAAAGACACTAGCAATCCCACCATCATGTAAAACAATTACAAATTCTTTTTACTCTGTCTTATTTTCTATTCAAGTGGGATTACCTGTTTATGATACAGGTAAAAAAAACTGTATGCTTGGTAAGTTTATGTACAGGTGGCACAGTCATCTGGAGACTGTCATACATGCAGTACTCTGGACGTTATACCTGGAGTATACCTGGAGAGGGTTTCGGGGGTCAATGCCCCCACGGCCCGGTATATCAACAAACCTTTTTAATATTTCCTAATTTAAATGTTGAAAGAATTTGATAGTTGACATTACAACAAATAATTTATAACTGGGGTGTTAACCTATTTCAGTCACCAAATACTAATAAATGAAAAAAATAAATTATGCAGTGAAAAGTTTAAAGTCTGTGTAATGTCACTGGAAGGTATTCAGTGTTACAAGTTAATGGTAGTTTGATTTTTTTTACAAAAGACATCGAGGGGCACTAATGTGTTACTCAACTGTCACATGCAGCCCTTAAGACATAAGCTAATACACATCAAAATTTACTAAAAAAATTCATTCCCAGTCCAAAGAAATCACAAATTTCCTACACAGTACTACATAATACGTACAGTAACAGTAGAAAGACATATTTAATTTTAAAAAGTCAATCATAGAGAAAATAGAGAAAAATTACACCAAAACTCTAATATACAGTATGGTTTCACAGGTTCAATACTGTACAGCATTTGAATATATCTAAAACAAACTACATCTGAACTTTTAATAAAGATGAATACTACAAACAACTGCAGATATATACATGTACAAGTATACGTAATCTAGTTTAAACTAAGTTGTTCTCAACACTTAAATGCAAAACACATATATTACGAACTTCTAAAATTATAAAACTGTGTATGCAGTTATATACAGTAAATATTCTACTAAAATACAAACAACGTATAACAAAATCAGACCAGTACTCTCAATTTGAGCTGTGCAAGTCTAGGACGTACACACAATATGTCAGGAAGGATGTAACCACAATACGCCCGGACGTACACACAGTACACCAGGATGTACACACATTATGACTGGATGTAAGCATAATACGCCACAGCCTACACATGAAGGAATGAGTAGATCTTTTACCTCGTCCTCTTCTAGTGATTCAGATCTACTGTCAAGGCTGCTGCCTCTTCGACTACTTTCTGACCCATCAATATTTCTTGACAAGTCACTCGTGTCATCCAATCTTTCTGGTGCACCATCCGCACTATCTATTTTCTTAAGTGACTCACTTACACTTTCAATTTTGGAAGAAATTCCATCTGTGGTATCCTGTATCTCTGAAGCTACACCTTGTTTCTCTGGTATTGCCTGAGTATTAGCATCACCATCAAGCAGCTTAGGCTCTTCCTCAGTTGGTTGGGCACTAGAGCAACCTGGTTCTGAACTTTTAGGCTTTTTAATGTGGCGGGCAAACTGTAAGCTGGTGAACAGGCCTGCTGCCATCTCACGTAATTCCTTACTGTGGTCTTCTTCATCCCTGAAAATAAAAAAAGACATATGTGTAATAATTCAATTTATTGTAATAAATGCCAATGTTTCAAAAATCTAGATGGAAAGGTAGAATTTTAGCAAGTACAGACCAGCACCTGGGAGTTATCTTGTTACAAAATGAGAATGAGAAAAAAAATTCACTTACTTCTTTGGTTAATAATAATAATAATAATAATAATAATAATAATAATAATAATAATAATAATAAAATAATTTGTTTATAAATAAAATTAAATTATTATCCTGAATCTCCTGCCTCAGTGGGATACAGCCAGTTTGTTGAAGAAGAAAAAATTCTGAATGTCAGTAATGAATGAATCTACTTACTCAGTAACGCTCTGTAATGATTCAAGCACTCCAAATGTATTTGCTAGTGGAGGTCGACACTCTTTTGCTTCAGCAATGAGGGATAATGTCTCAACGGCTGACTGAACTAGTGAGCCTTCCCCTTCAGCGATAACATATGCCAAGAACTGAACACAAGTACGGTCCTGTGAAAAATTTTGAAGATGAGAAAAGCTGTACTTTCTAAGTACATTATCAGGTATTTTAGACACATTCAATGATGATAAAAATGCTCTTTTCCACCTACCAGCAATTTTCGCTTACCATACAGGGTCAAGAACCTAAGAGCTGTTCAAATGGGGGAGCTCCTGTATTTCCTCATTCTTCACAATTAATCACAAATTTACAGATGAATGGTAAACATGAACATTCCTTTCAAATGAGTCAAGAGAATCAATAATCAACACCCAGTAGGCTTTTATAATTAAACGAAATACCACACTGCACTCACCAGTGCCAAGGCTACCCGTTTCCCGGGGTCAGATGCCAGCTCTTTATAAGCCTGGATGGTGGCCTCCGCGGCTGCTCCCAACTCTATCTCACCCATCACTTGTCCTGTACAAATATCAGTTAGTATATTTGTTAGATTCTAGTACATATTTTCAATAAAATGGGAAAAGTTTGCATTAACAATTCTTGCAAAGTAAAATATTAAATAATTTCAAGCTATAAATTTAAATTTAGATATATTTTTTATCAATGATCACATTTTTATAGACAAAATATTTGCATGTTACTTATATCATAATTTTCAGGAAGAGATTGTGATCTTGCCTTATAAATCAACAATAATTTTACCAAACAAGTCTAGTGTAAATTCAGTATTACAATGTCTTTACACAAATCAGTGTGAACATCACAAAATTTATATACACTATTCCATTGGCTTTATATAATACTAAATAAAAATTAAGCTGACCTACAATAAGATGAAGCTAAATTGTATTATTAACTGATGTTAATAACTTAGTAATATACTACTACTAAGGTTGAGCATTGGAAAAAACCTCACAGCTTTTTTTTTCCTTGGATGCTAACCATCTTTAATATATGTACAGCACTACATTAATATTATTCCTATTAATATTATTATTATTGCTATGTTCATTGGAAACACTAAACCTATAGGGGTCATATAGCATCTGTGGAAATGGAGACTTTCAGGTTCAAACCAGAAGAGGAGGGAAGGTCCAGTTCTGGATAAATTTACAATGAAGAAGAAGAAGAAAAGAAGAGGAGTAGAAAAAAGTAGAAGAAATTATTATGTATTATTATTGTTATTATTATTACTGGTACGGTGGACCCCAAGATTTCGTACAGCTCCCAACTCGAACAATTATGTAAGTGTATTTTTGTAAGTGCTTTTGTAAGTGTATTTTTAGGGGTCTGAAACAGACTAGTCTAATTTACATTTGTCTTTATGGGAACAAATTAGTTCGGTAACAGCATTCTGGAACGAATTATTGACGAAATCCGGGGGTCCACTGTATTATTATAATGTTCATTGGGAATTACTATACCCTTAAGAGTCATATATATTATACCATGTCTGAATGATAATTTATTGAGGTTCAACACATATACAGTAGTTAAAATTTACAGTTATACAATTCAGAAATCAAATTATTGTTAAATGTACACACTGATGATAAATTACAAAGAATAAATCTAATAATATAATAAATAATAATATAATCAAACTAAGCGCTAAACCCAAAAGGGTCATACAGAGGTGCAGCGTTTTTATTATTAGTTTTGAAAATATGTGCCATACTCGTATATGGACACATTAAGTACATATATAATTACTATGAGCATACGATGGTGATAAATTATGAAGAATTCATGCAGGACAACTCAACAGAGCCAATAGTATATTAATTGAAGAATAAAAAACACGATACTGTGACAGGAACATTCCAGAATTAATTCATAATTTGGAGGCTGAGGTTTAGGTCTGTCCTGGAGAATTAACAAGTCCCGTGGCCTGAAAATAGTCCAGGACGAACCAAGACAATGTCTAAAATTTCCTCTCCATATAGCGAGTTACTTGCAAAAGGCGCATTTTATTTCCACTGGTGATCACAAAATCCCCAATAAGTAAGTTTTTGTTTATGTAAAAAAACACATATAAACATTTTTACAGTAGTTTTATATTAACCTAGGTGTATATTAACCTAGGTTATATTAACCTAGGTGTATATTAACCAAGGTGTATATTAACCTAGGTGTATATTAACCTAGGTTATATTAACCAAGGTGTATATTAACCTAGGTGTATATTAACCTAGGTTATATTAACCAAGGTGTATATTAACATAGGTGTATATTAACCTAGGTGTATATTAACCTAGTTGTATATTAACCTAGGTGTATATTAACCTAGGTGTATATTAACCTAGGTGTATATTAACCTAGGTGTATATTAACCTAGGTGTATATTAACCTAGGTGTATATTAACCTAGGTGTATATTAACCTAGGTGTATATTAACCTAGGTGTATATTAACCTAGGTGTATATTAACCTAGGTGTATATTAACCTAGTTGTATATTAACCTAGGTGTATATTAACCTAGGTGTATATTAACCTAGTTGTATATTAACCTAGGTGTATATTAACCTAGGTGTATATTAACCTAGGTGTATATTAACCTAGGTGTATATTAACCAAGGTGTATATTAACCTAGGTGTATATTAAGCTATGATAGCTAAATACTGCGACTAATTTCAATGGAAGTTCTTGTGCAGCATAGTTAAGCATAATTTATTATAATCAAAACTAAGCGCTAAATCCACACGGGTCGTATAGTTAAGCATATAATACTTTTATTCAGGCCTCACACATAAACTGAGAACTTTACAATGGCTTTAATAGCAAATTATTACGAATTTAACGAAGAATGTAACACATGAAATAATATATCTGTGCCCAGCTGGAGCCTGGGGCTCCAGCTGGGCACAAAATACCCATCATCAGGGTACACCTCAGTAGCAATGCCAACAAATACTCACCTTACATAAGCTAAAAAAAAAAATAATTTTTGCAGGATAAGTCAGCGTGAATGTGGTCAGCTTTGTTGTTGTTGTTGTTGAGGTTGTTAAGGGCCTTCAAAGCTTATTTGTCTTATTTCATATATTTTTTAGGGGAATTAGTAAGTAAGTAAGTTTATTCAGATATACGTAAATACAGCTATATAGATTATCATACATATGTGTAGAGAACCTAGGATAACCCAAAAATGTCAGACAAAGTGACTTATTTCCATTGGGGAGACAGGAAAACTGTTTTCAGGTACACACTACACTAAACTATCAGTACTCACTATACAAAACTATCACTACTTCTACTCATACAAACTATCACCATTATTCAAAAGTATCACCACTAAATACTATACAAAATAATCACCACTACACATTATACAAACTATCGCCACTACGCACTATACCTGGAGTCTACCAGGAGAGAATTCCAGGGGTCAACGCCCCCGCGGCCCGGTCTGTGACCAGGCCTCATGTTGGACCAGAGCCTGGTCAACCAAGCTGTTACTGCTGGCCGCACGCAGTCCAACGTACGAACCACAGCCTGGCTGGTCAGGTACCGACTTTAGGTGCCTGTCCAGTGCCTGCTTGAAGACTGCCAGGGGCTTGTTGGTAATCCCCCTGATGTATGCTGGGAGGCAGTTGAACAGTCTTGGGCCCCTGACACTTATTGTGTTGTCCCTTAACGTGCTAGTTGCACCCCTGCTCTTCATTTTGGGGATGTTACATCGCCTGCCGAGTCTTTTGCTTTCGTAGGGAGTGATTTTTGTGTGCAAGTTTGGTACTAAGCCCTCGAGAATTTTCCACGTGTATATAATACTGTATCTCTCCCGCCTGCGTTCTAGAGAGTACAGGTTTAGGAACTTCAAGCGTTCCCAGTAGTTGAGGTGGTTTATCGCACTTATGCGTGCAGTGAAGGTTCTCTGCACATTTTCAAGGTCAGCAATTTCACCACCAAAATAAAATTATCACTACATCACCTCACTAAACAAAACTATCACCACCTCACTATGTAAAACTACCATGACCTCACTATAAGAAACTACCATGACCTCACTATAAAAAACTACCTCTACCTCATTTTACAAATCTATCACCATCTTTTACAAAACCTACACCACCCTTTACAACTCTATATTATTCAAAACTTTTAGTATTTAATGTATATGACCATCACTCTTTTTTTTTGTTCTCTCTGAAGACTAATAATGTCCTGGAGAAGTAAGATGAAGTCTCAAATACAAGTTAGAGAATCTTCCCTGAAGAAGGAAGAGTATCATCCACATCTGCTCAAGAAGACACAGAGTAGATATTGTACCATACTTCTCGTCCCTTGGGACAAAAAGTATGGTGCAATGATGACATCTTGAGAGAACCTCCTCTGGCCTGTGGACGAGGCTTCTACGTGGTTGTAGAGTCAGTGCAGAATATTAGAACTGATTTCGAATCTGTGTTGCTCTGCTGGGAAGGTCATTATTTGTACTTCGACTCCGCCAATTATAATAATATAATATGTATCTTTATTTATACAAGTACATGTACATGTTATACAGGCCATAGCTGACATCAATGATATACTACTATATAGAAAGCCCCTTGTTATTACCTGAAGCATTTCGGGCAAATTAGGTCAGTTTTGTCCCAGGATGCGACCCACACCAGTCCACTAACACCCAGGTACCCATTTTACTGATGGGTGAACATAGACAGCAGGTGTTAGGAAACACACACAATGTGTAGTAGTGATAGTTTTGTAGTGATGATAATTTTGTATCGTGTGTAGTGGTAATGAATTTGTAGTGTGACACACCAGGAAGCCAGCCTACCCATCATTAACACACTAGAAAGCCAGTCTACCCATCACTGGCACACTAGGAAGCCAGTCTCCCATCACTGACACACAAGGAAGCCAGTCTACCCATCACTGACATACCAGGAACCCAGTCTACCCATCACTGACACACCAGGAAGCCAGTCTACCCATCACTGACACACCAGGAAGTCAGCCTACCCATCACTGACACACCAGGAAGCCAGTCTACCTATCACTGACACACCAGGAAGTCAGCCTACCCATCACTGACACACCAGGAAGCCAGTCTATCTATCACTGACACACCAGGAAGCCAGTCTACCATCAGTGACAATCACTGACACCCAGAATGCCAAGCTGCCATCAGTGACAATCGTCTGACCTCAGATCAATTACAGGACTGGTCAGCGAGGTAATCTGTCTGCTTCAAGTGCAATGCTTTGTGGGAGCAGAACCACAACATGGTTACACTACGTAACCTCATCTCCAACACGCTACATAACCTACAACACGCTACATAACCTACAACACTCTACATAACCTACAACAAGCTACATAACCTACAACAAGCTACATAACCTACAACAAGCTACATAACCTACAACAAGCTACATAACCTACAACAAGCTACATAACCTACAACAAGCTACATAACCTACAATAAGCTACATAACCTACAACAAGCTACATAACCTACAACAAGCTACATAACCTACAACAAGCTACATAACCTACAACAAGCTACATAACCTACAACAAGCTACATAACCTACAACAAGCTACATAACCTACAACAAGCTACATAACCTACAACAAGCTACATAACCTACAACACGCTACATAACCTACAACAAGCTACATAACCTACAACAAGCTACATAACCTACAACAAGCTACATAACCTACAACAAGCTACATAACCTAACAGCTACATAACCTCAACAAGTACATAACCTACAAAGCTACATAACCTAACAAGCTACTATAACCTACAACCAAGCTACATAACCTACAAGTCATAACTACAAGCTACAACCTACAACAAGCTCATAACCTAACAACCATAACTACAACACTACATAACCTACAACAAGCTACATAACCTACAACAAGCTACATAACCTACAAAAGTACATAACCTACAACAAGCTACATAACCTACAACAACTACATAACCTACAACAACATACATAACCTACAAAAGCTACTAACTACAACAGCACAACCTACAAAGCTACATAACCTACAACAAGCTACATAACCTACAAAAGCTACATAACCTACAAACTACATAACCTACAACAAGCTACATAACCTACAACAAGCTACATAACCTACAACAAGCTACATAACCTACAACAAGCACATAACCTACAAAAGCACATAACCTACTACAACAAGCTACATAACCTACAACAAGCTACATAACCTACAAAAGCTACATAACCTACAAAAGCTACATAACCTACAACAAGCTACATAACCTACAACAAGCTACATAACCTACAAAAGCTACACAACCTAAACAAGCTACTAACCTACAAAGCTACATAACCTACAACAAGCTACATAACCTACAAAAGTACATAACCTACAAAAGCTACATAACCTACAACAAGCTACATAACCTACAAAGCTACATAACCTACAAAAGCTACATAACCTACAACAAGCTACATAACCTCAAAAGCTACATAACCTACAAAAGCTACTAACCTACAACAAGCTCATAACCTACAAAAGCTACATAACCTACAACAAGCTACATAACCTACAACAAAGCTACATAACCTACAAAAGCTACATAACCTACAACAAGCTACAACCACAACAAGCTACATAACCTACAAAAGCACATAACCACAAAAGCTACATAACCTACAACAAGCTATATACAAAGTACATAACCACAAAAGCTACATAACCTACAAGCTACATAACCTACAAAAGCTACATAACTCAACAAGTACATAACCTACAACAGCTCATAACCTACAACAAGCTACATAACCTAAAAAGCTACATAACTCAAAGCTACATAACCAAAGCCATAACTAACAAGCTACAACCACAAAAGCTATACCTACACAAGCACATAACCTAACAAGTACAAACCCAACAAGCTAATAACCTACAACAAGCTACATAACCTACAACAAGCTACATAACCTACAACAAGCTACATAACCTACAAAAGCTACAACCTACAAAAGCTACATAACCTACAACACTACATAACTACAACAAGCTACATAACCTACAAAAGCTACTAACCTACAACAAGCTAATAACCTACAACAAGCTACATAACCTACAAAAGCTACATAACCTACAACAAGCTACATAACTACAACAAGCTACATAACCTACAACAAGTACATAACCTACAACAAGTACATAACCTACAACACGCTACATAACCTACAACAAGCTACATAACTACAATAAGCTACATAACCTACAACAAGCTACATAACCTACAATAAGTATACTACAAGCTACATAACTACAATAGCTACATAACCTACAAAAGCTACATAACTACAAGCTAATAACCCTTTAAACAAGCACATAACCTACAACAAGCTACATAACCTACAACAGCTACATAACCTACAACAAGCTACATAACTACAACAAGCTACATAACCTACAACAAGCTACATAACTACAACAAGCTACATAACCTACAATAAGCTACATAACCTACCACAACTAGTGCCAGTAAATATTAAAACATCTGCTGCCACCCACCACTTTATCGTCATTCCTTAAAATCTCTTGCATACCATTCTCTCCTCTCTCCACCCTATGTTCCCTCAGAGAGAGAGAGAGAGAGAGAGAGAGAGAGAGAGAGAGAGAGAGAGAGAGGCAAAGCAGAAGAATAAACAGTAAAATCCTGAACCCCCCAAATCGTTTACCGGGTGTCCGCTTGAGGTTCTTCAGTGGCAGGTCAATTTCATGGGTGGCAGGTTTGTTCTCTTGTGCAGGTGACATGTTGCACTTCACCCATTACCCATTTCTTCCTGCAACACTCCATCCATCCCCCTCTAGTGTGTGGAACAGCTGCAAAATGGTAAGCAAGTGTTAATGTGAGCTTAGTGGAGCCTGGCGAAGCATGTGTTTGTTAAGCTTAGGTAAAAAGGAACATTAAAAATGAAGTGTATTTGGGCATATTTTGCCATTTGATTTTTTCAGTTCATGTTGTGTACGTGATAGTTCGGTGCAAATATTATTGAGTTGGGCTAAACCCGTGGCTGTAAATGTTGCATAGTCTGCAAATTCGTTGCTGGTGTTGTCGCTTGAGCAATAACCTGTTGAATATTTACCTATGTCTTCCTTCCTTGTATTCACTTTTGTTTGTAGGTGTCGAGTCATAGCTCCTGACCTGAATCTAACCCGTGGCTGTAAATGTTGCATAGTCTGTGTTGCTGGTGGTGTTGCTTGGAAAGCAATAACCTGTTGAATATTTGTCTCTCTCTGGGTGTGCTCATTTGTGTTTGCAGGTGTCGAGCCATAGCTCCTGGACCTGAACCTTAACTTTCATGGACGGCCTTTATAGATTTCTGGCCTATACTGAATTCCCTTCCTTGAAAACTGTGCATAGTTTTTTTTCTCCCCGCTTCGTTTAGTCCCGCTTACAATTCTGTGAATAAAAGAAGTACTGCAATATTTTCCTAAGGTTCATCTGTGTCTTTCAGCAGGTGTTCTAAATGACTCTTTGTTAAGAGTTCTCAAAGCAATTCTTAGGTGAGGTAGTGTTGCGTGTGTTGTGTGGATGATATGTTGTTGTTTTGGTGTTGTGCTCACTTTGAGAGTCACAGCTTTTCTTGGTAACTGCATCGTGTGTAAGTGCGTGGCTGTGGACCACACCCACTAACACTCTGATCTCGCTCACACTCTACTACTACCCACACCTTTACTGATGCCCACACATTCACTACGCTTCGTACCTTACCAGGCTGACACCTGCAGGCCACACCTATCTACACCATTGACACAGCTATGGTCCACCTTCTGTCGCCCTTCACCAACCTTGCATGCCCTTCACCTTTCACACCGTGTATGTTGCACAAGCTTCCTGCCTGCTGTGACACAGGCACATTCTTAAGACCCTCACAGTCAACCTGAAGGCTCACAACACCCCAAGACCCCTCACAATCACCAAACCCACCATGTCTAGTCCTACTGTTCATGATCTTAAAAGGAACCTCAAACCACAGTGATGATGGTGAAGCAATATAAATATTTATATTTTGTATATCACTTATTATGTAATTTATTAGATTTGCATTTTGATAATGTGTTTTTTTTCCACAGAGGATGTGAGTAGACAATTAGCAAACATTATGAAGATTAATGACCTGAGGTAACAAGTGAGCAAATAGAGGCGAAGCTATCAACCTTACCTAACCTCATTTGTGAACTGCACTACTCTGGTTTGGTTGCCTCTTCTTTGTCTCCAGCTTTTCTCCTCCTCTTTCCCTGCTCCTTTTTTTCTTCATAAGAACATAAGAAGGGAAGAACACTTCCAGCAGGCCTACTGGCCCAAGTTAGGCAGGTTCTTATCAAAACTGACCACTTCCATCCACCACAATCCAGCCTTTAGAACACAAGAATGGAGGAACACTGCAGCAGGCCTACTGGCCCATACAAGGCAGATCCTTATCAAAACCACCATTCCTACACATGTATTTGTACAACCCCTTTTCCCAAAGCTACTCGTCATCCTCGTCCTACCTCGTCGTGCTCTTCCTCCTCCCTCTCATCCTTATTTTCCTATTTCCTACAGTACACCTATTCCTCTTTTCTCATCATGGCTTCCTCTCCTGCCACAATAACAGGTAGGTATTAGTTTGTCATGAAAGAGGACAAGTGTTTCCTGGGACGCAGGTCTAAGTCATGATGACCCACAGCTGGAGCTTGGTCATCTGGACTGAGGCCCTCTGCCAGCTTCCCGGTCCACCCCTTTAAAATATGGTTGTTATAGTGGCTCTTCCCTTTGCTCCTCTCACCCACTCCTCCCTAGCGACTGCCATCTGTTGGTTTATTGTTAATTGGTTGTCTTTATGGTTATATTATTCATGTGCCTATAGAGGGAGGAATCGGCGGCTCTGGGAAATTTATAGTTTTGTAACCAAGAAGAGAGCACTGCCGTAGGTGCCTGTAGGTGCTAGGTGCGTCCTACTCATATTTCATGTGTCAACACCTAATTGTGTTCATCAATGGTGTGATCTGTTAGCCTGGATGTTGACATGCGTGTTTTTCGGGTCACTATGTGTCGTCACACTTCACTCTCTAGCCTATATACTGTTTACCTTCTCTGTATGTTAGAAGTGATCAAGGTCCCAGGAGATGAAACGTTTTCTAATAAATATGTCCTAGTATTTAAGGCTTACCTGTCTTTCTAAGTCACTTAGACTGGATAAAGTGAATATGATAATAGAACATAATACCGACAAGTTGATAAGTAAGACACGCATACAACAGTTAATTAAGTATCTTATTCGAAACGTTTCGCCTACACAGTAGGCTTCTTCAGTCTGACGAAAATTAGATGCATATGCAACATTTGGGCATCTTTAATGTAGACTTTTCGCCATCCAGTGGCTTTATCAATACAAATTCTAGGATATAATTTTGAAGACAGAACTATATACAAAAGATGAGGTAATCAGTCCCTCGGTCTTGGAGTTGGTGTGAAGAGCACCGTAGTCGTGAAGAATCTGAAGCACAGGCAAGAAGGCTATGTTTATATACTGGTGTCAGGTGAAAAGGGACGGGTAGCAGACGAAGTCTTTGTCACTGGTGGGCGGGATTCCCTCGGTGGAAGGTGTGAAGAAGGTCGTGAAGATGTCCTTGAACCAAGACTCCATGATGTTGCAGTGTCTGACAAGTTGTACATGAATGGTATACAATATCACACACATTAAAATAAGGTAACACGTACACACTGTCTGCGTAGTACACACCAGTACACTGTATACACTACCTTTATCACGAGATAGGCACATGGCTTTAGACGAAAGGAAGAGGTCACGATGTTCCTGGACACAACGGAGGACTCGGATTTGGAAATGTGGGACGGTGTTTTGGCAAAGAAGTTGCGAGACTACTCCGTGTCATCATCAGAAGAGGAAAAGCCCGCAGATTTGACAGTTCCGACCATGCGGCCAGTGAATACGGAAGGATGATCAATGTGGACAACCGCAAGGCGCGTCCGTCCAAGGAACAGGCAGACCAGCTCAACCACCTGGCAGATTCAAAGTCTACGGGAGCACAGAACCCACTATGGTGTGGTTACACACCTGAAATCACGGCACAGACTGAGGTTCAAGATATGGTTCATCCCTGAGGGGGAGAGCCAATACTGACCTCTCAACAAAAAATGTACACCACCTTGAAGAGAGTCATGAGACAGACCGCTCCTTCTTCACGCTGGACACCTGGTGCACTTGCGGTGTCTGTAGCCACACCCTACCGAGACTGCATCACTGCTGGGAAAATGCATCGCCACCACTCCACGATGTCCGGAACTGCAGCCAAGAAACACACCATGCCTGGAACCTCGATACCCGAGAGTGCTCGTCAGAAATCAAGGGGGCCTGGAAGATGCCAACAACTTGGCAGCAGGGTACGGCAGAGCATCACTCAGCAGAAGATGGGTGCAGAGAATCCTGCCATACTGCAGAACTCTTCATCGCCACCCAATCCCAATGCTGAGGAATTTACGACCCTCGAAGCCTCCATACCAGGCGTCAGAGACAAGAGCCTCTCCTGCCCCTCTACTTCAACGAAGAAATAACAACATAAGGAACAAGCGGCACCAACAGGAAACATCTGGTCAGACTGCACTACACGAGACCCCACCGGTCATAACACGGCAACGCAGGCACTCCTTGCCCGGCACAGCCGCTATGCAGGCTACCCTGGCTATGCCTGGGCACCTCACCAGTAGATACCGGCTATCCAATGTGGCACAAAAGGAAAATACAGTGCACAATGAAGAAATACAACCCTCAGCAGTCCCCACAGACCACAACAGTCCAGATAATATCCACTGCCCGAATCCACTGCCAACGCAAGCCCTCACTAGGTGATCTCGTAGCACTCATCAAGGCATTTGCGGATATTATCTGCAACATAATCAGCTCCACGGAACAATAGAGCATGTTCCGCAGATGGTCAAAGCACACTCCTGAGGGTGTGTTTACTGACCGAGGAGACGGTGCATACCATGAATTTCCAGATTCTCAGAGCGGACAGAGCCCAGTTCCCAGCCCAGGAAAACAACAGCGATGGAATAACTTCAGTACCAAATCACAGTCGCTTATGAGACGCAATAGATGAACTGTCCAAACAGTGTTGAGCAGCATATGCTGCAACATTGAAGAATCTATTCTCCTTCGGGAGCCAGAGACGGGTCTGACACTTCATCTTTTGTACATAGCTCCACTGTCTTCAAAGTATGTTCTTAGAATTTATTGGATAAAAGCCACTGGATGGCGAAAACGTCTTCATTAAAGATACCCAGCTGTTGCGTATGCGTCGGTACTGTGGCGCTCGCCTTGCGTACACCTCCAGTCTACTGAAGAAGCCTGATGCGTAGGCGAAATGTTTCGTAACAAAGATGTCTTCAACTGTTAAATACTGTTCATACAGATTGATAAAGCTCGCTGCGTATGGCAAGTCGATTTAATAGTTTTTTGCTGTTGCCATGTTTTATTAACTACATACTTCATGTGTCTGACATACACATTATAACACTCTCTCTCTCTCTCTCTCTCTCTCTCTCTCTCTCTCTCTCTTTCTCTTCTCTCTTTCTTTCTTCTCTTCTCTCTTTCTCTCTCTCTTTCTCTCTCTCTCTCTCTCTCTCTCTCTCTCTCTCTCTCTCTCTCTCTATCTATCTATTTATCTATCTATCTATCTATATCTCATTTTCGTATCATCCACAGGAAACATTTTCAGTATTCACAACTAACGTCTCAATCTTTTTAGTGGCCACATAAAAAAGTTTTGCCTCCACTCAGGCAGTGTTTGAGTCGTAAATACTAAGAATTATTGCCTTTTGGGCAGTGGTATTCATGTTGCAGTAAATGTTAACGGGTTCAGTTTTGTGAGATAAACTGAGAGTCAACTACTGTCCTGGCGTTTGCTGTTGTAACTTTCTTGCAGTTAGAAATACTTTCTTAAGCAGCCTAACTGGGTAAGCAGTTAGGTTACTTAAGGCACTCTTTAAGCACGTTTAAAGCACCCTAAGAGCGCTTTTTAAAGCACTCTAAGTTAGGTTCATCTCAAGAGCTCTACTTTGCCACGCCTCCTTCCTTCCTGCCTCCCGGAAAACAAAAACAAGAAGCAAAATATTGTGCCAGGAAAATTCTTAGATAAAGTGAATTTTAGATTTCGTAAATATATTAAGTAAATTCTTTGATAAATTCTTAGATTAAGGAAATTCATAGATAAGTTACATAAAATTTTAGATAAGTTTTTATATTATTCTTAGATTTTTTAAATAACCACATAGGTAATTAAAAAGATAGCTTTGAATCAGTTGAAACACACCGTTCACGGGGGTTTCTCATTTATAGCACAAATTTTCTTGCAAGACAAAATGATGTAAGGTGAAGGGGGAGATTGTTTCAGCCCTGTAACAAGTAGGGGTTTTTTGCAGCAGGTGAAGACGTTCTTCAGCAAGGGGGGGGACTGTGTGCATATAAGACAGGGACTCTGAGGGGGAAGCAGACGGGTCATTTCAGAGGTAGTAAAGGGGTGCAGCAGGACAACGTGTCTATCTCACGAGTGTTGAGCCAGGTAGGTTTCCGGGGCGGGTCCTGGTTCGGGTCTTTCCATATGGTGAAAAAGGGGGTGGCCCCCGGGGAAAGAGGGTCGGAGTTTTTACAAGGATGATTGTTTACACCCCCATGACAGTCACCACCCCCCCGTGCATGATAAACCCACACCGGTTTTCCACCGGACACAACCACCCCCTTTTTGCTGATAACCCCCCCCGGGGTTAGCACGGGGCACAACCAGCCCCTGTGCGGGGTAACCCACACCGGTTTTCCGCTGGACACAACCAGCCCCTGTGCTGGATAACCCACACCGGCTTTCCCTTTTGGGCACAAACCCGCCCCTGTGCTGGATAACCCACCCCGGGGTTACCACGGGGCACAACCAGCCCCTTTTGGGGTAACCCACCCCGGGGTTACCACTGGACACAACCAGCCCCTGTGCTGGATAACCCACACCGGCTTACCACGGGGCAAAAAACCCCCCCCCGTGCGGGGGTAACCCACACCGGCTTAGCACTGGACACAACCAGCCCCTGTGCTGGATAACCCACACCGGTTTTTCCATTTTGGGCACAACCAGCCCCGTGCTGGATAACACACACCGGCTTACCACTGGAAAACAACCAGCCCCTGTTTTGGGGTAACCCACCCCGGGCCCCACCCCTGGAAAACAACCGCCCCTGTGCGGGGTAACCCACACCGGCTTAGACTGGACACCCAGCCCCTGTGCGGGGTAACCCACACCGGTTACCACGGGGCCCCAAAAACCCCCCCCCCTTTTTTTTGGTAACACACACCGGCTTACCACTGGACACAACCACCCCCCGGTTGATAACCCACCCCGGCTTACCACTGGACACAACCAGCCCCTGTGCTGGATAACCCACCGGCTTACCACTGGACACAACCACCCCCTGGGGGGGGATAACACACCGGCTTACCACTGGACCCCAACCAGCCCCTGTGCGGGATAACCACACCGGCCCCCTTTGGACACAACCAGCCCCTGTGCTGGAAACCACACCCTTACCCGGGAAAAAACCCCAGCCTTTGTGCGGGAAAACCAACCGGCACCACTGACACAACCACCCCCGTGCGGGTTTAACCCACACCGGCTTACCACTGGAACAACCACCCCCCGTGCTGGAAACCCCAAACCCACCGGCTTACCGGGGGAAAAAACCCCAGCCCCTGGGGGGGGATAACCCACAGGCTTACCACTGGACAAAACCCAGCCCCCTGTGCTGGAAAACCCACCCCGGGGTTTACCACTGGACACAACCACCCTCTTGTGCTGGATAACACCCCGGGTTTTACCACTGCACAACCAGCCCCTGTGCTGGATAACCCCCCCCTTTTTTACCACTGGACACAACCAGCCTTTTGGGGAAAACCCCACCGGCTTACCACTGGACACAACCAGCTCTTGGCGGATAACACCAGGCTTAGCACTAGACACAGAGAATAAACCGTTGCTTTCCTTGAAGAACACAAGACGAGAGAAGTGAACTGGGTTTTAAAAGTGTTGTTTGTTTCTTATTTACTGTACCTGTAGCATGCCGAAACCGGCTTTCAGGTTCTTCCCCCCCCGCTGTGTATTTTTTTGCGGTGCATATAAAATTTTTCCAATTGTGTTACGAAATATTCACGGCTTGACTTGAATACGAAAGATTACATGGTGTAATGGAACCTTTGTGATGATGATGTTCACGGGGCCAGCGTCTAGTACCCCAGTGATGAGGGGGTTTTTCACCGGTACCAGCGTTAGTACCCCAGTCAGGGAGCAAAATGCCAGTTGGGGGTGGTATTGTTTCAGTGTTTACTGGCATGCCCCAGGTGTTTTGCAAGTTTGGGGAAATTTCCCGGGGCCCCTGACTGGGTCAAACTTGTGTGATGAACTCTGGGGAAGGCAGCTGTGACAGTGTCAGGTAACAGTGAAGGCAGCTGGGGAGTGTCTAGGAACAGTGAAGGCAGCTGGGCAGTGTCTGGTAACAGTAAAAGGGGAGCTGTAAAATGTCTGGGGAACAGTGAAGGCAGCTGTGGCAGTGTCAGGTAACAGTGGGCAGCGGGGCAGTGTCAGGTAACAGTGAAGGCAGTGTGACAGTGTCTGGGAACAGTGAAGGCAGGTGTGACAGTGTCTAGGAAAAAGGAAGGCAGCTGTGACAGTGTCTAGGTAACAGTGAAGGCAGCTGGGGCAGTGTCTAGGTAACAGTGAAGGCAGCTGTGACAGGTCTAGGAAAAAAAATTTAAGGGGGGGGGCGGGGGACAGTGTCTGGTAACAGTGAAGGGCAGGGTGTGGGGGCAGTGTCTAGGTAACAGTGAAGGCGGGGTTTTTGGGAGGGGTTTGGGGTTTTTAAAAAGAAGGCAGTGTGACAGTGTCTAGGTAACAGTGAAGGCAGCTGTGGTTCAGGTAACAGTGAAGGCGCTGTGACAGTTTTAGGTAACAGTGAAGGCGGGGGTGACAGTGTCTGGAACAGTGAAGGCAGCTGTGACAGTGTCTGGAACAGTAAAAGGGGGGTGTGACAGTGTCTTTGGAAAAGTGAAGGCGCTGTGACAGTGTTTTGGAAAGTGAAGGCGCGTGACAGTGTCTAGGTACAGTGGGCGTGTGACAGTGTCTAGGTAACAGGAAGGCAGCGGGGGAGTCTAGGTAACAGTGAAGGCAGCTGTGACAGTGTCAGGAAAAAGTGAAGGGCAGCTGTGACAGTGTCTAGGTACAGTAAAAGGGGCTGTGGTGTTTTGGAAAGTAAAAGGGAGCGGTGACAGTGTCTAGGGTAACAGTGAAGGCAGGTGTGACATGTCTAGGAAAAAGTGAAGGCAGCTGTGACAGTCTGGAACAGTAAACAGGGGGACAGTGTCTAGGTGCAGGAAGGCAGCTGTGACAGTGTCTAGGCAGGGGAAACAGCTTGACGTGTCTGGTAAAGGAAGGCAGGTGACAGTGTCTAGGAAAAGTGGGAAAGGGAGGGGGGCAGTGTTTGGGGACAGTAAAAGGGAGTGGGGCATGTCTGGAAAAAGTAAAAGGGAGGTGTGACAGTGTCTGGTACAGTGAAGGCAGTGTGACAGTGTCTAGGTAACAGTGAAGGCAGTGTGACAGTGTTTTGGAACGGGGAAAGGGAGGGGGACATGCTAGGTAACATGAAGGCAGGTGTGCAGTGTCTA
>WNWK01004261.1:124015-144530 GCA_009830355.1 Cherax destructor | reverse complement strand
AAAAAAACTTATTTCATAAGAAATTTTTTTTTTTTTTTCCAATTTTTTTCGCCCCCCAGGAACATTTCCTAAAAGGCCTGTCACCCCAAAGGGTTAAAGCAAAATTAGAGAAGATTTGATGAGCTTGAGCAACAAGCAAGTCACCTTGCCAAATGTGAACTACAGAACTGTCAGGAGACAAAGAGTAAGGAAACGGCAAGGAATGACAGAAGTGCTCCTGGTCCTGATGCCAGATGAACTCTCTTAAAAGATAAGTTAAGGATAAAATTTTTTTATTCCTATACTAGATGCACTTAAAGCCAATTAAGAAGAGATACTGTATACAGCGATGTTGCAAATTTATATTTGTTTATGTATTTCTTGCTACTCTGACAGCATCTAAGCAAGAAATTCAGCAAGGTGTTGAACTGTAGATGAAGGCATACCCAGAAGCTGTTGACCTGGAAACTTACTGATGAACTTTTGCACTTTCACTTGCATGTGAGACAAAGCCACAGGCCTACAGGAGCAGTAGCTGTCTCATACAGACCTTTATCAAATTATATACTACAAGGAAAAATTCAGATAGCATTCCTTAATGTGGAACCAATCTTACGGCTATTTCTAGCGTAATGGTCACTAACTCTCATGAGAGAGGTCTTTTCAAGCCTCAAAATAATTAAAAAGAATTAAGGGCCACAATGTCTCAAGAGGGTTATCCACACTGAGCATTCTGTGCAGTGAAAGTGACAAACTTTGACAAACAGATTTTGATAAACTTTTGGATGATTTTGTTGAGGAAGCCTAAAAAAAAAAAAAAAAAAAAAAAAAAGTTTTTAAGTCTTAATGTATTTGATGATTGTGTTTCTTCATTTCTTAATATGTATTTTAAAAGAATACTATACTATGTATTTTAAAGAATATACAGTAACAGTAAACTTGCAATTTCCTTTTCCTATAAATTCTTGCTTATTGTACAAAATGTTTACAAAGCTGGTTAATGCAAAAGTTTTTCACAGTGTTAATTTTAACATTTATGATTTTTTTCAATTACTCTGGTATTTAAAAATAACATCTTATGTCTTGGCTTCACTGAATTTTAAAACACTCTTCCATCTTCCTCTAGTCGTGAGGGTGGGGATTAGGGGGCCTCACAAATGGAATAGCCTAGGGCCTCTTTTCATCTGAATCGCACTGTCCATACCTATACCATTAGTACTTGTGGGTCTTTGTTTACGCTAGGCCAGGCAAATAACATGCCTTTACTAAGTACTGATTAGCTCAGAGGTGCAGTGCAATCAAAATTAATGTAACATAAGACAAAATTAGATAAGATAAGATTTGTTAGTTTTTTTAACCCAAAGGGTTAGTCACCCAGGATAACCCAAGAAAGTCAGTGAGTCATCGAGACTATCTGTCTTATTTCCATTGGGGTCCTTCAATCTTGTCCCCAGGATGTGACTCACAACACTCAACAAACACCCAGATACCTACTTACTGCTAGAACAGGGACAGTAGGTATAAGGAAACACACCAAACGTTTCCACCCATGTCAGGATTGAACCACACACACACACATTGTGTAAGGTGAGACATTGCAAACCAAAATACAAATTTCCACAAGAAATACTCACTTATACTGTGGCATAAAATGTAAACTAATGCCTGAGTTCAACCAAGTTGTAGTTACAAACCTTAGTCAAAGAAACTTGGTTGATTGTGGACCTGTGGCTCAGTTGATAACATGCTCAGCTCACATACTGGGTGTCTGGGGTTCAATCCCTGGCATGGGTGGAATCACTGGGCATGTTTCCCACCTGCTGCCCCTGTTCGCTTAGTAGTAAGTAGGTACCTGGGTGTTAGTGGACTGTTGTGGGTCGCATCTGGAGGACCCCAATGGAAATAAGACAAGACAGTTCCTGATGATGCACTGACTTTATTGGGTTATCCTGAGGGTAACTCTCCAGTTAAAAACCTAAACAAAATATTATTATCTTAACAGCATCAACACCTTAGGAAGGTTACTTTACGGTGGTAATGAAGGCTTTTGATCCTGGGTTGGACTTTGCCTTCCCTTCCTTGCATCTTGCTTGATTGTGTCCTATTCCCCAGGCCTGTATGACCTCTACAGGTTTAGCACTTCTTCCTGAATATAAGTCAACAGCACACAGCATTTCCCTGAAGAAAATCTGATATTTCTCCTTAGTTTTAAAAGGGAGGTAATTTACATGTGTTACTATGTATGATAATTGTACCTAATGTGGACCTGTACCTCAATAAACTTACTAAGACTATAACATCTCACCTTTACTGATAAAACCAAAGAATTTTTCAATGTAATTTATTGGGACTGAAAAGGTCACTGGTTGGCGAATATTCTCGTTGTTCTCGATGTTCCGTGTCCATCTAACACTATGTAAAAACTCAATGCATATAAAGGCACGAAAATTTGGAATTCATTACCTGTCATTGCCAAAGAAACCCTGCCTGTACCCCAATTCAAACGATGCTAAAAACCACCTTCTCACCCAAACCTAAATGCTCAATATCAAACATTCCCAACAAAGTAGAATAATCACTTAAGTGTAAAAACTTACTAATCACTTAAATGTAAAAACCTGTTATGAATAATACATACTAGCTAACTGTCTCCATAACATTTACATTATAATGACCACGTAAACTGTAACTGCATTGCAATTTGTTCTAAATGTTATCTCACTCAATTAGTTGCATTGCTACAATTAATTGATATGTCCAACTTATTACAAACTTTATAACTTAGATACACAATTATACTTATTTTATAAATTATCAACCATAACTTTTTACCATGTAGTCTACAATTAAGTAGTCCTAAGAATGCCCGCAATGCACAGCATATTAGGGGCTTTTGGTATGTACATCTCATCAATAACTATGTATCTTGTCTACCTAAACATGTATCACTGTACCATGTCTCAATAAAGATTATTATTATATTATTATTATTATTATTATTATTATTATTATTATTATTACAGTCACTGGGGAGGGGTCAATCAGCGCCAAGCAAGGCAATCCAGATTTGATCCTACTTGGAGTCTACCTGCAGAGAATTCCAGGGTCAACGCCCCGCGCCCGGTCCGTGACCAGGCCTCCCTGTTGGACCAGAGCCTGATCAACCAGGCTGTTACTGCTGGCCCCACGCAGTCCAACGTACGAACCACAGCCCGGCTGGTCAGGTACCGACTTTAGGTGCCTGTCCAGTGCCTGCTGAAGACAGCCAGGGGTTTGTTGGAATCCCCTGATGTATGCTGGGAGGCAGTTGAACAATCTTGGGCCCCGACACTTATTGTGTTGTCCCTCTCGTGCTAGTGGCACCCCTACTCTTCATTGGGGATGATACATCGCCTGCCGGGTCTTTTTGCTTTCGTAGGGAGTGATTTTTGTGTGCAAGTTTGGTACTAAGCCCTCAGAATTTTCCATGTGTATATAATAATGTATCTCTCCCCTGCTTCTAGAGAGTACAGGTTTAGGAACTTCAAGCGTTCCCAGTAGTTGAGGTGGTTTATCGCACTTATGTGCGGTGAAGGTTCTCTGCACATTTTCAAGGTCAGCAATTTCACCCGCCTTGAAAGGTGCCGTTAGTGTGCAGCAATATTCCAGCCTAGATAGAACAAGCGATCTGTAAAGTGTCAACATGGGCTTGGCATCCCTGGTTTTGAAGGTTCTCATTATCCATCCTGTCATTTTTCGAGCAGATGCAATTGCTACTTTGTTATGGTCCTTGAAGGTGAGATCCTCTGACATGATCACTCCCAGGTTTTTGACATTAGTTTTTCGCTCTATTGTGTGGTTGGAATTAGTTTTGTACTCCGATGAGATTTTAATGTCTTCACGTTTTCCGTATCTGAGTAATTGAAATTTCTCATCATTGAACTTCATATTGTTTTCTGCAGCCCATTTAAAGATTTGGTTTATGTCTGCTTGGAGTCTAGCCGTGTCTTCAACGGTGGACACTGTCATACAGATTTGGGTGTCATCTGCAAAGGAAGACACAGCACTGTGGCTTATATCCCTGTCAATATCTGATATGAGGATGAGGAATAGGATGGGAGCAAGTACTGTGCCTTGTGGAACAGAGCTTTTCACAGTAGCTGCCTCAGACTTTACTCTGTTGACTACTACTCTTTGTGTTCTACATGTTAGGAAATTATAGATCCATCTACCAACTTTTCCTGTTATTCCTTTATCATGCATTTTGTGTGCTATTACACCATGGTCACACTTGTCAAAGGCTTTTGCAAAATCTGTGTATATAACATCTGCATTCTGTTTATCTTCTAGAGCATCCAGGACCTTGTCGTAGTGGTCCAGTAGTTGGGACAGACAGGAGCGGCCTGCTCTAAACCCATGCTGTCCTGGGTTGTGCAATTGATGGGTATCAA
This sequence comes from Cherax destructor, assembly GCA_009830355.1. Taxonomy (NCBI): domain Eukaryota; kingdom Metazoa; phylum Arthropoda; class Malacostraca; order Decapoda; family Parastacidae; genus Cherax; species Cherax destructor. The sequence goes on along the minus strand of WNWK01004261.1, from coordinate 140,121 downwards.
GATGGGTGGCGATCTTGCTTCTTAGAACCCTTTCAAAGATTTTTATGATATGGGACGTTAGCGCAATTGGTCTGTAGTTCTTTGCTATTGCTTTACTGCCCCCTTTGTGGAGCGGGGCTATGTCTGTTGTTTTTAGTAGCTGCAGGACGATCCCAGTGTCCATGCTCCCTCTCCATAAGATGTTAAAAGCATGTGATAGGGGCTTCTTGCAGTTCTTGATGAACATGGAGTTCCATGAGTCTGGGCCTGGAGCAGAGTGCATGGGCATGTCATTTATTGCCTTTTCGAACTCATTTGGCGTCGTGGTGATGTCAGAAAGACAAGCGTCTGTCAAATTTTGTGGCACTCTCATAAAAAATTCATTTAGGTTTTCGATTTTCAGTCTGGTTAGTGGCTCGCTAAAAACTGAGTCATACTGGGACTTAAGTAACTCACTCATTTCCTTGCTGTCATCTGTGTAGGACCCATCCCGTTTAAGTAGGGGCCCAATACTGGTTGTTGTTCTCGACTTTGATTTTGCATAGGAAAAGAAATACTTTGGGTTTCTTTCAATTTCATTTATGGCTTTTTGTTCTTCCCGTGTCTCTTGGTTCCTGTAAGATTCCTTTAGTTTTAATTCAATGTTTGCTATTTCTCTGACTAGTGTCTCCCTACGTATTTCAGAGATATTGGCCTCCTGTAGCCGCTCCGTTATTCTTTGCCTTCGCCTGTATAGGGAGCGCCTCTCTCTTTCTAGTTTGCATCTTCTCCTCCTTTTCCTTAAGAGAATTTGCCTTGAGCAAACCTCGAGTACCACAGAGTTAATTTGTTCTAGACATAGGTTGGGATCCGTGATGCTTAGGCAATCTTCCCAGTTTATATCATTTAGGACTTGGTTTACTTGGTCCCACCTTATGTTTTTGTTATTGAAGTTATTGAAGGAAGGATTTTCATTGTGGTCCAAGGACCCCAATAGAAATAAGTCACTTTGTCTGACTTTTTTGGGTTATCCTAGGTAATTTACACATATGTTACTATGTATGATAATTTGTGTAATTATATTTAAGTGTACCTGAACGTAAATAAATTTACTTTGTCCCTCCCCGGCTTCCAGGAACCTCCCTTGAGGTTCAAAATTGTCAAACCTACTCAGGTGTTGCACGAGTGGTAATATTATGCAACATGTCAGTATTGCAAACCATTAATGTAATTATATGTATAACTTATGATTCCTGCATCTGCAGTGTTTCAGGAAAACACTGGCAGGACCCCACAGGGAACAAGTTACATTAACTTTATTGGTTATCCTAGGTTAAACCTAGCATAAAACCACAAAACCCGTTTGCTCTGAAAACCACTGTTAAAGTTTGTTTGCAAAACATAAATAACTTACTATGAGTATTATGAAAGTGTCTTCTTCTTCGTTGGGGTTTTATTGGGCCACTGACAGCCTAAGCCGTATCGAGCCCGACCTCTCGATGGCACGAGGAAGATTTGTTGCCCAAGGCTGGGCCATGAAAGAAAAGGAACAAAAGTTCCTTTGTAAATAGATAGAAACTTGAAAGTTTCCGATTAGGTCAGTGGACCCCTTGCCAAGCCCCAGCAAGCAGGACCCCACACCCCACCTGAGTACAGCAACGGCTTCCACAAAGACCGTTAAATAATTATCCGCAGAGCGGAAAAATGGAGCTGGCTAAAAGGCCGATGAACAGGTGCCCCTCCTGTAGCGTGCCCGGCGGGCAAATAGATGAGGACAAGCGTCCCAGAGAGAACGGGGGAAATTTGTCACTGATACTCAGGCGAGAGAGAGACGTCCACACCCGACGAAGGCTGGCGCAGAAGTCCCCCGAGTGCTTCCTCAGCATCAGCTGGAGGACCAGGTCATGACGTCACTCACTATGATGTATCACATGTCATATTCTACTACAACACTGTCTACTACACTGATATTAAACTTATCAGAAGGCCAATGTTTATAATGACAGCTTTACCGTGCCATATCCGTTTTTTTTAGTAGATATAAAAAAAAGTTCATTTTTTTAATGAAAACTTCACATCTAAACACGACTCATACACGTCCTTCCTCGACACTAGTATTGTATACCATACCTGGAGGGGGTTTCGAGGGTCAACGCCCCCTCGGCCTAGTCCGTGACCAGGCCTCGTGGAGGATCAGAGCCTGATCAACCAGGATGTTACTGCTGGCCTCACATAAACCGTTGTACGAACCATAGCCCGGCTGGTCAGGTACTGACTTAAAGTGCCTGTCCAGCTCCTTGAAGACAGCCAGGGGTCTGTTGGTAATCCCCCTTATGTATGCTTGGAGACAGTTGAACAGTCTTGGGCTCCTGACACTTACTGTGTTATCTCTTGGCGTACTCATGGAGCTTCTGCTTTTCACTGGGGGGAATGTTGCACCGCCTGTCAAGTCCGTGACTAAGGATTAGTCCCTCTATGATTTTAAAAGTAAATATTATGTATCTTTCTCGCCTGCATTCCAGGGAGTACAAATCAAGGGACTTCAACCATTCTCAGTAATTTAGGTGCTTTATTTTATTTATACGTGTGGTGAAAGTTCTCTGTATACTCTCAAGGTCTGCATTTCGCCTGCCTTGAAAGGGGCCGTTAGTGTACAGCAATATTCCAGCCTAGAGAGAACAAGCGATTTGAAGAGAATCATCATGGGCTTGGCATCTATATGACTCACGAAATCGTAATGACACGATTGCAAACAAACCATACCACGGGTGGGGTTCGAACCCGCGGTCAGAGAGTCTCAAAACTCCAGACCGTCGCGTAAGCCACTGGGCCAGCGGGTTCGAACCCCACCCGTGGTATGGTTTGGCATCTCTAGTTTTGAAGGTTCTCATTATCCATCCTATCATTTTCCTAGCAGATGTGGTAGAGACATTGCTATGATCTTTGCAAGTGAGATTCTCTGACATTATCACTCCCAGGTCCTCCATATTAGTTTTTTCGTTCTATTGTGTAGTTGGAACTTGTTTTATACTCCAATCCAGTTTTTATTTCCAAGTTTTGGTTGATGTCCGCTTAGAGATTTGTAAGAGTCTTCGATGAATGATGCTGTCATGCAATTTCGGGTATCATTAGCAAAGGAGGACATGATGCTGTGGTTTACAACTCTGTCTATATCAGATATGAAGATGAGGAAAAGGATGGGAGTGAGTACTGTACCATGTGGAACAGGGCTTTTCATTGTAGCCTCCTCTGACTTTGCTGTTTACTATAACTCTGTGTTCTGTTTGTTAGGAAGTTATAGATTCATCTAATTACTTTTCCTGTTATTCTTTTATCACGTATATTGTGTGCTATTACGCCATGATTGCACTTGTCGAAGGATTTCGCAGTCTGTGTATACTGTTCCTGTATTTTGTTTGTCCTCCAATGCATCCATGACCATGTCATAGTGTCCAGTAGTTGCGAGAGGTAGGAGCGACCTGTTCTAAACCCATGCTACCATGGATTGTGCAACTGATGGGTATCTAAGTGGGTGGTAATCTTGCTTCTTAGAACCCTTTCAAAGATTTTTATGATGTGAGGCGTTAGTGCTATTGGTCTGTAATGCTTTACAATTGCTTTACTGCCACCTTTGTGGAGCGGGCTGTCTTTTGTTTTTAGTGACTATGAAAAGCAGGGGCGCCACTAGCACGATAAGAGAACACAAAAAGTGTCAGGGGCCCAAGACTGTTCAACTGCCTCCCAGCATACCTGGAGTATACCTGGAGAGAGTTCCAAGGGTCAACGCCCCTGCGGCCCGGTCTGTGACCAGGCCTCATGTTGGATCAGAGCCTGATCAACCAGGCTGTTACTGCTGGCCGCATGCAGTCCAACGTACGAACCACAGCCTGGCTGGTCAGGTACCGACTTTAGGTGCCTGTCCAGTGCCTGCTTGAAGACAGCCAGGGGTTTGTTGGTAATCCCCCTGATGTATGCTGGGAGGCAGTTAAACAGTCTTGGGCCCCTGAAACTTATTGTGTTGTCTCTCAACGTGCTAGTGGCACCCCTGCTTTTCATTCGGGGGGATGTTCATCGCCTGCCGAGTCTTTTGCTTTCGTAGGGAGTGACTCTCGTGTGCAAGTTTGGTACTAATCCCTCGAGAATTTTCAACGTGTATATAATAATGTATCTCTCCCGCCTGCGTTCTAGGGAGTAAAGGTTTAGGAACTTCAAGCGTTCCAAGTAATTGAGGTGGTTTATCGCAGTTATGCGTGCCGTGAAGGTTCTCTGCACATTTTCTAGGTCAGCAATTTCACCTGCCTTGAAAGGTGCAGTTAGTGTGCAGCAATATTCCAGCCTAGATAGAACAAGCGACCTGAAAAGTGTCAACATGGGCTTGGTATCCCTGGTTTTGAAGGTTCTCGTTATCCATCCTGTCATTTTTCTAGCAGATGCGATTGCTACGGTGTTATGGTCCTTGAAGGTGAGATCCTCTGACATGATCACTCCCAGGTCTTTGACATTAGTTTTTCGCTTTATTGTGTGGTTGGAATTTGTTTTGTACTCCCATGAGATTTTAATTTCTTCACGTTTTCCATATCTGAGTAATTGAAATTTCTCATCATTGAACTTCATATTGTTTTCTGCAGCCCATTTAAAGATTTGGTTTATGTCTGCTTGGAGTCTTGCAGTGTCTTCAACGGTGGACACTGTCATACAGATTCGGGTGTCATCTGCAAAGGAAGACACGGCACTGGCTGGCTTATATCCCTGTCTATGTCCGATATGAGGATGAGGAACAGGATGGGAGCGAGTACTGTGCCTTGTGGAACAGAGCTTTTCACTGTAGCCGCCTCAGACTTTACTCTGTTGACTACTACTCTTTGTGTTCTACTTGTTAGGAAATTATAGATCCATCTACCCACTTTTCCTGTTATTCCTTTATCACGCATTTTGTGTGCTATTACACCATGGTCACACTTGTCAAAGGCTTTTGCAAAGTCTGTGTATATAACATCTGCATTCTGTTTATCTTCTAGAGCATCCAGGACCTTGTCGTAGTGGTCCAGTAGTTGGGACAGACAGGAGCGGCCTGCTCTAAACCCATGCTGTCCTGGGTTGTGCAATTGATGGGTATCAAGATGGGTGGCGACCTTGCTTCTTAGAACCCTTTCAAAGATTTTTATGATATGGGACGTTAGCGCTATTGGTCTGTAGTTCTTTGCTATTGCTTTACTGCCTCTTTGTGGAGTGGGGCTATGTCTGTTGTTTTTAGTAGCTGCGGGACGACCCCAGTGTCCATGCTCCTTCTCCATAGGATGTTAAAAGCACGTGATAGGGGCTTCTTGCAGTTCTTGATGAACACGGAGTTCCTCGAGTCTGGGCCTGGAGCGGAGTGCATGGACATGTCATTTATTGCCTTTTCGAAGTCATTTGGCGTCAGGGCAATGTCAGATAGGCATGCGTCTGCCAAGTTATGTGGCACTCTCATAAAAAAATCATTTAGGTTTTCGACTTTCAGTCTGGTTAGCGGCTCGCTAAAAACTGAGTCATACTGGGACTTTAGTAACTCACTCATTTCCTTGCTGTCATCTGTGTAGGACCCATCCCGTTTAAGTAGGGGCCCAATACTGGATGTTGTTCTCGACTTTGATTTGGCATAAGAAAAGAAATACTTTGGGTTTCTTTTAATATCATTTATGGCTTTTTGTTCTTCCCGCGTTTCTTGATTCCTGTAAGATTCCTTTAGTTTTAATTCGATGTTTGCTATTTGTCTGACCAGCGTCTCCCTACGTATTTCAGATATATTGGCCTCTTGTAGTCGCTCCGTTATTCTCTGTCTTCGCCTGTATAGGGAGCGCCTCTCTCTTTCTAGTTTACATCTTCCCCTTCTTTTCCTTAAGGGAATTTGCCTTGAGCAAACCTCAAGTGCCACAGAGTTAATTTGTTCTAGACATAGGTTAGGGTCCGTGATGCTTAGGCTATCTTCCCAGTTTATATAATTTAGGACTTGGTTTACTTGGTCTCACCTTATGTTTTTGTTATTGAAGTTGAATTTGGAGAAGGCTCCCTCGCGGCTGATCATATTTTGTCGATCTGGGGCTCCCCGCATACATGTCTGGACCTCTATTATGTTGTGATCTGAGTATATTGTTTTTGATATGATGACATTTCGTATCAGATCATCATTGTTGGTGAAGATGAGGTCCAACGTATTCTCTATTCTTGTAGGCTCTACTATGATAACTTATATAACTGTATTTATGTGTACCTGTACCTGAATAAACTTACTTATTTTGTGAGCTATGCCACGGACATGCCTTACACTGTCGTGAGTGAGTTTAGTTTAATATCTTTATTATGCACCCCATACCCATCCTGTGGGCGGTAGTCAAAAGATTACAGAGGTACATAATGGGTCCAGGGACTGGGCCCCAAAGTTTTGATAGCTGAGCAAGTTACAAAGGTAATGAACTCCAGGTAGATCTGGTCACAATCATGTTACACTGTCGTGAGTGACCGAGCTAAAGTTTTAAGATTCAAATGTTGACTGTCACGAAATCGTAATGACACGATTGCAAACAAACCATATGGTTTATGTTGACTGTCCCTGACGCGGCATTCGATCCACAATAATGGAATTATTTTTGTTAATATCTGCCAAAATAACAATTTGCACACGTAATAACTATTTTTGCCTGAGTATGTAAAGTCTGCTTACGGTGAAAAAAAAAATAAAGGCAGAGTTCAGACCAGCGCCTAAATATTAGTCATAAAAATTACTTTGAACCTTTGAAGAGTTTTGAGAGTATCTACTCTCTGAGCCCGGCCATGGGCCAGGCTCGTCTACTATTTTGTTTTAGATGATACTTGGCGGTGCATTATTATTTTTATATGAAGCACTAAATCCGTGTGGGCCATTCAGGGTAATTATTATTATAATAATTAATAAAAAAGAAGCGCTAAACCCACTAGGGTCATATAGCGATTCAAGATAATGAATGGTGGAGGTTGGCTCCTCCCTCTGGTAACTGCCAGACAGGAGTAGCGGTACACAAACATTAATTACAACATATATTAGTGCATTTATGAATAATTAATTTATTTTGTTAACGTCTGTGTAAGTGTCACAAGGGAAGGATATAAATTCGAATGAATTTTACTATATATGATACAAAGTGTTTTATAAAAACTCTAGTAGGTTTTTCAGTGAGTATACATGATGGTAAGAGATTTATAACGTGTACTCAAGGGTGCTTTGATGCCGGCAAGGAGCTCTAGATCCAAGGAATTGGACTATTCTCACTATCCATGGATCGACCTGACTGCCTTGCAGGTGCTGCATGACCCATACATGTAGGTTTAGACCTCATTATAAAAAAATATATATCTTGCGTAATGTGTTTTAAGTAAACAACTTTTGCTTTTACTTTGTAAAACTTCACATAGATTAGGTTAGCTACAAAATGTATCACTCCAGTGTTGCTAATACAAAACTATATGTATAGATAAGATACCATAAAACACATACATCAGTACACGTATATACATTCACACTACCTAGTTTTTGTAGTATAGTATGATATTACCATACTTTTATAATTTATGCATGATTTTAACATAATTGTTAGCTTAAGACCTGCCCGAAATCTTGCATGTAATGGGCGATTTGCAAAAAAAAAAAAAGTATATATATTTTTAATCATCTATGCACTGTTTTTTAATAAAAATTAGACTGAAAATGTAGTTTATGCTAGGTGCCTCCACTGTGCGAGTGTTGTGCCATCTATTGAGGCAACATTGTATATACAATCGATTAGTCAATACTCCATATAAGTAACTTGAAGAAACAAGAATGTAGGATTAGGCCTTTTATATAGACTATTAGAAAGTATGAAAATCTTGTCAATATAGGATTGAATAGCATGACGAAGACAGGTTCCAAACACCAGGCTCTCGCTTATACTTGAAGGGCAGACGAGCTTTGTCTCTCTGTTGGCGAGAAGCTGAACATCGTATTGGTCATTTTCTACTTTCAGAATGGCTGACGCGGAGCAGAAAGCAATGCAACTGATGGCGGAGGCTGAGAAGAAGCTGAGTTCTTCAAAAGGCTTCCTCGGATCTCTGTTTGGGTAAGATTATTGGGATATAATATGTGGGGTGGGTTGATCCCTCTTTCCACTCCGCTATCATTAAATAACCATTCACGTCTATAAATATTTTATTGTGTTGATAGAATATGTTTTGAAGGTGCAGCAGTTATTTACAGATGAGAAGTTTGTGAGAAACTAGGAAAAAACGTCTTAGAGGCAAGAGGTAGTGACGTCTCTGGAAAAATATGTACAGTATTGACATTGTTCAGTGTGGCATACTGTTACTATTGTAGTGTTAATCAGTTTTAATTTAATTGTAATTATAAGCAGCAGTGTCAAGAAGATGAATTATAGTACTGCGTTGTGAGCTATTGAATGTTGCAAGGTTGTCAAAAAAAAATTGATGTTGCATGAAAGACGTCCCTGTATATGAGTATAATATACTGTAAGTAATTAAATGTGTGAAAAATGGTTGTAAGTAGTGGGACCTGATTAGGGCATACTTAAAGTTGTAACTTCATATTTACTCGGATGGTGGTAAGTCATCTTTGCTGTTTCAAATCTACTTTGTGTATCAGGTGACAGCTGTAGCACTCATTGCTTCCATGGTAGTCTCAGAACAGCCCTGGTTTATGTTCTGGTTAGTCAAGTTGTTGGTGCTTGTAGCACATAAGCCTAATGTTAACATCACTGACTTGCCACTCAGGAACAATTAGCAAATTGTGTGTGGCAGTGTGCAATCACTGTATCCAGCACTTGCATCTGGGAGGAATGCTAGTGAATTCCCCCCCTTCCAAAAAAAAAAAAAAAAAAAAATTACCAAGTCACCAATTGGTCAGGAGAAATCCCTGGTAATTTCTGATTGGTGAAAAGTTCACACAGACTGTATATAAATTTAGTGAAACTATTGGCAAGCTCTAACTTAGCCCATCATAAACCTAATTATATTAGGTAACATGGTTATATTTAAAAAAAAAAACCTGGCAGCCTGGATAACCTGTGGCATTGATTATCTGAAAAGTCCAGTGACTTTGCTAGACACAACAAGCAGTCTGTTATAATGTAAAAACAGAGGAGTACTGCAGTGCTTTCAGTAAACTATTGTATGAACTCTTGACTCAAGGCTCTAACTCAGAGGATCTCTTTTAAATGGTCATAATTAGCACACTCGGCTACAAGCAAACCTCCAAAATAAGGAATGATAGCACTAACCTTCAAATCAATGATAAAGCATGAAAACATGGCAGTAAGTCTACAACTGATTTTTAATGATTTCTGAAGTTGTACTAAATAAATTCAAATTCAAATTTTTATTTCTTTGCAAGTTTACAATGTGATTGACATGTTGTAGGGAGTCCTATTTACATATAGTTTACAGTGTGTAATTACAATAATAATTTGGAGTGCAAAGAGAGCCACTATCATGCCTAGGCATTACGGGCAGACTAAATTTAATGGGTTACAGACTACAGTGGACCCTCGGTTAACGAAATTAATCCGTTCCAGGAGCTATTACTTAATCTGAATCTTTCGTTATCTGAAACCTTATTTCCCATAAGAAATAATGTAAATACAATTAATTCGTTCCACAAAAAAATAATCACTCAAAATAAAAAAAAATAACATTTACTTACCTTTATTGAAGAGACTTGCAGGCATCTGGAAGATATGTACATGATGATTGGAGCAGGTGTTAGTGGTTGGAAGGGAATCCCCTCCAAAAGGACTTCAGGTGACAAGTCCCTCTCTGGGGTTACTTCCCTTCTTGGTCTTTTAATGCCACTAGGACCAGCTTGAGAGTCACTAGACCCTGCCTGGTGAAGTAGCTGTCCACAGTCCTCTGTTTCTGGCGACTCTTCAACACTTTTCTGAAGTACAACATGGCTCTGTCACTGAAGTGGTTGCACAGAAGGCTCATTTCAGCTTGCTCAGGGTGGTATCTTTCAACAAATGTCTGCAACTCATTCCACTTTGTACACATCTCCTTAAGCACTGAAGAAGGCACCTCCTTATCTCTCTCTCTCTTCCTGTGAAGCAATAACCTCAGCTGTGGTCTGTTGCTGTTCCAGATGAAGCTCTTGCAGCTCTTCAGTTGTTAGCTCTACCCTGTGCTCCTCCACCAACTCTTCCACATCCTCACCACTCACCTCCAACCCCAGGCTGTTCCCCAATTCCACAATATCTTCCACAACATGTTCCACAACAGGCACAGGGTCGTCAGGGTCAGGGTCAGCCTCAAATCCTTCAAAATTCCTCTCTTGGACACAATCCGGCCACAGTGGTCTCCAAGCAGAGTTCAGAGTCCTGGAAGTCACTTCCTCCCAAGCCTTACCTATAAGGCCTATGCAATGCACGATATTGAGGTGTTCTTTCCAGAACTCTCTTAGGGTCAATTCAGAGTCATTGGTCATATTAAAGCACCTCTGAAACAGTGCTTTGGTGTACAGTTTCTTGAAGTTGGAAATGACCTGCTGGTCCATGGGCTGGAGGAGAGGAGTGGTGTTAGGAGGCAAGAACTTCACTTTGATGAAATTTATGTTGTCAGGCAACAACTCTTGCAAGTTGTGAGGATGAGCAGGAGCATTGTCCAGTAGCAGGAGGCACTTGAGTGGCAATTTATTTTCCAGGAGGTATTTCTTCACACTAGGGCCAAACACTCCAGTCATCCATTCCTTGAAAATCTCCGTAGTGACCCATGCCTTGGTGTTAGCTTTCCAATGCACACACAATTTATTCTTGTCAACACCGTGATTCCTGAAGGGTCTGGGATTTTCATAGTGATGCACCAGTAAAGGCTTCACTTTAAAATCACCACTGGCATTGGCACACATCATAAGAGTTAGCCTGTCTTTCATAGGCTTGTGTCCTGGCTGTGCCTTTTCCTCCTGAGTAATGTAGGTCCTGTTGGGCATTTTCTTCCAAAACAGGCCTGTTTCATCACAATTAAACACTTGTTGGGGGAGGAATTGTTCAGCCTCTACGAACCCCTTGAATTCCAGTACAAATTTTTCAGCTGCACGTTTGTCTGAGCTGGCTGCCTCACCATGCCTCACAACATTGTGTATGCCACTACGTTTCTTAAACTTCTCAAACCAGCCTTTGCTGGCTTTAAAATCACTCTCCTCACCACTGGTTGCAGGCATTGTCTTCACAAGATCTGCGTGCAACTTCCTTGCCTTTTCACAAATTATCGTCATAGAAATACTATCACCCGCTCTCTGTTTTTCATGGATCCACACCAACAACAACTTCTCAACCTCATCCACTGTTTTCGATCTTTGTTTCGTTAACAAATTAACCCCTTTTGCAACATTAGCTTTCTTGATCTCATTTCTCTGTGCCAGGATAGTGCCGATAGTAGATGGAGTTTTCTTGTACATCCTGGCAAGATCACTCAGACGTACACCACTCTCATATTTTTCTATGATTTCCTTCTTCAGTTCGATGGTGTTCCTCACTCTCTTTACCCCAAGGGTGCCACTAGGAAGCTTCTTTGGACTCGTGGTGACTTATTTCACAGTGGCAATAACTAAAACCACCAAAAAATACACCAAATATATTGTGAATCTTTGAAAGAGTGCGCTGGGTAATGTTCTCTCAATGGTAAACAACGCTCACTGGCGCCCCTGCGCTTGCGCGAGCAGGCGGACGCGTCTAATACCTTTCGGTAACCGAGGACTTTTTCGCTAACCGATTACGAAAAAAGCTTACGTTTTCCGAAACTTTCGTTAACAGGACCTTTCGTTAACCGAGGGTCCACTGTACTTAATACTAGACAAATAGATCATAGTTTGTTAAAGTTGTACATCTGTTTTTATATACGTATATCAAACAGTAAATTGACTCAAATTACAATATGGGAATATTACAATGGGACAAGTTGAAAGTAGTATACAAGTTGTATATATCAACAGTAAACAGTATGACTTCAGTCAGCAAAACTAACGAGTTCATGCATGTGCATCACACTGCACTCGTAAACCCATTGTAAAATACTATTTTAATATAGTCTACAGATATTTGTGGATTATGTAAAGCTATTTCTGTTAATCATTTTTATTGCTTACTTTACACATCTCCGGAAAAAGACTGATATATTGAGCAAATGAAGGGTTAGATGACTGATGTAATTGAATGTAGATAAATGCCATGTAGACTAATGTAATGGAAATGGAAAGGAAAAACAGGCCACATGAATATAAATTGATAAAATGTGAAAAACTTGACACCAGCTAACTTTAAAACTGATTTTGAATAAATAGATGGGGAAATGCTTAGAAAGCTATTCAACATACATGTATATCAATGATAAATGTAATGTGCAGACATGGTTTGATGTCTGCAGCTTAAAGAAATGTGGTAGTGCTAGAAAATAACTCATAGTGCTTGATAAGAAGTTATGAAGAAAGGATAATAATAAATGTGCTCTCATTTGCTACTGCTTTCATATGTTTAAGGTGCACTGCCAGTGTTTTATTTATACCTTTTGCTCATTAACCCTTAAACTGTCCAAACGTAGGTCTGTTTTCTCGCCCAGCGTTCCGAATATTTTTAATGTTTTTTTTAATGAAGAGGGCATTATTCTACACATAAGATAAAAAAAAAATTTAGGGTCGGTACTTACCGAGATATAAGCCTGCGAAGTTGGCGCTGAATGCTCAGGTGACGGCAACATGGAGCGCTGCCGCTTGCAGAAATATTAAAGAGTTATAATTTTTTTTCAATTCTTTTGTAATTTTCGTAGTTTTTGTTATGATGATAATGTTTTGTTGCAGATCTTTTGATTTCATAGCCAATTGTTGTTGAGATACAAATGTTTGGTACTGAATTAGTAATCATACTGTTACAAACACACACGTTCACACTGATAGATGAATTTGTACACCTGGTTCAATTGCATACTATTGTCTGCAAATATATACAAGATATTTACAGATCCCATTTATGTTTCTAGAAGTCCACCATTGTAGATTCATACAGAGTGCCACCCCACATTGCTGACATATGAATCGTGTGTCTTTCGCACTTGGGGTTGCCTTGTAGTGTAAGCGCACACAACACACTTTTTCTGAGAATACTTTTGGGGTAGATGGTATCCTCTATGGGCATAAAATCGATTTCATCATCGTCACTTATATCACTTTCACTATCGTCAACATCAAAACCGTTGGAAAATGATAATTTCCTCTTGCGTAGTTGCCTTTGGGTAACACAAGCCACCCAAGAAGTGCTGGGCTGAGGGTCTGGTATGGCCACACTGGCCACCCCCAGAGGTTGATGGGCGCCCATTTACCGATTTCAACTACCCAATAAAGTGGTAAGAAATTGGCAATTTGGCCAATTTTGCACAAATTAAAAGATGCCAATTTCAAAATAGGGTCCAGAATGAACAATGCAGACATTCCTGGCACTAAAATAATTTTTTTCTGTTCATCAGTCACGCTCCAGGCCCCTCTTATATTACTCTTGCTTTCTATTTTGAATTTTTATTAACACAAAAAATAGAAGATTTACTGTTATGCAGACTACTGCATTATTGTAATAATTGTATAAATAATGTCAATCCATTCGTGACTGCTTATTAGAATGGCTAGTTGGACATTTATTGGACAACGACGTCATTTGTTTATTTTTGAACATCGGCAAAATCAAACATTTCTGCTACTTTGAGCTCCATTTCAAGGTCCTTTCTTTGTGAAACCAGTCAAAATCATCTCTATTTCTATAATGTCTTCCATTCTATCAAATGAGACCAAGAAAACGAGAATACAACCATAAATACTATATGAAAATACACCTCAAAGTCAGCGTTTAATCCAATAACAGTCAGTTTTTTTTTTCTCATGCTCTGCGTGCGCACACTGACCACACAGACCCATTCTCTCACATGTGGGCCTACCAGCTTTCTCCCGCTTGATTTGAAGCCGCTAGAATTTTGGAGTATGTATACGTCAAAAACATTGGCTCGTAAGACATATATACGAATCAAACAGTCAGAGGGTTAAAGTGACTCATTATACTGTATGATAAATTATTTTGTTAGTAGAACCTCGGTTGTCAATTTAATTGCTCCAGATGCCGATTTGACAACCAAAATGGGTGACAACCAAAGCAATTTTACCCATAAAGAATAATGTAAATAGAATTAATCCGTTCCAGACCCCAAATGATTATAATAATTTATTGAAAATGTACTAACCACTGTACTACATTAAACTGTAAAAATGAATACTAAAAGAAACTAACTGAAATACTGTATGGTAAATGAAAATTTAACTGCCTCTTACCTGTCAGAGGAGAGCTAATGGCGTAAAGTAAAGGTTTATTTCTTTGTAAAGTTAGTGTGTAATTACAATTTTCGTTTGCTAAGCACAGTGGACCCTCGAGTTTCATGATTGATCCGTTTCAGAGAGTCTACTGAAGGGCGAAATTCACGAATGGCGAAACCATTTTCCCCATTTTCCAACCACACAATAGAGCAAAAACTAATGTCAAAGACCTGGGAGTGATCATGTCAGAGGATTTCACTTTCAAGGACCATAACACTGTAGCAATTGCATCTGCTAGAAAAATAACAGAATGGATAATGAGAACCTTCAAAACCAGGGATGCCAAGCCCATGTTGACACTACAGATCGCGTGTTCTATCTAGGCTGGAATATTGCTGCACACTAACTGCACCTTTCAAGGCGGGTGAAATTGCTGACCTTGAAAATGTGCAGAGAACCTTAACAGCACGCATAACTGCGATAAACCACCTCAATTACTGAAAACGCTTGAAGTTCCTAAACCTGTACACTTTAGAATGCAGGCGGGAGAGATACATTATTATATACCCCTTGTGTAGAATTTCAAGACTACTACCCGAGATATTAAACAAGAAGTGTTTTTGGGTATGTCCAAATGAGACCGAACTGTGGAATAAAATCACATCGATATTAAAAGATGACAACACCAAATTGGACTTCATAAAAACATGACAGCTTTCATAACAGTTGGGAAAGTAAAAATCAGGGCCAGATGGTGCGACCGCCCCTGGTACAGATGTTGAAATGATATCCAGTATATTTAAGAATGGAGAAATAAATGGTGACCTGAAGAGGGACAGTAGCTCTAATGAAATGTATGATGGGGAAACAGGTGTAGACAAGGACACACACAAAACAGTGGTACAAACTAGCAATACCACGGTAGATAGTAAACAAAGGGATGCCAAGGGAAATACTGAAGATAAATTACCGGAAAAAGTTGAAGGCTCCATTGTTAGCACTAGTAACGAAGACAGACACGAGACAGGAAAACCCCCACCAATGGGGAACAGAGTCACAAAAAACCAGGGCAAACGGAAACCAGGCCTATGTGAATATTATGCACTTGGTATCTGCAGGCATGGAAAATCTGGGAAATCAGATGGGTCGTGCAATTATGATCACCCCAGAAAATGCCGTGCCCACATGAAAACAGGCAAATGCAACCTCCCGTCCTGTAAGTTTTTCCACCCTGAAATATGCCACACATCAATTCAGGAAAGACAGTGCTATAACTTATATTGCCAGGCATACCACCTAAAGGGTACGAGGCGACACAGACCATCCAGACCACGGCAAAATCTGGGTAGCCACAGCCACTCCGGAGAGAGAGGTTTTTTAGTGCCAGGAAGGAAAGAAAGCTGGCAGGAAATGACAGAAATTGTACACCAACTGAAAGCATTTCTGGAGTGGAATCACAGTCAGTGGCCTCTACTCCATTACAACAGATATTAGAGCCAAGAAAAAAAGACCCCCCCATACCACCAATCCAACTACATTCATCTTTGCTAATATACAGGGTCTAAAGCCAGCAACAAACAACAAGGTACCTTTTATTCGTGGACTGCTTACAGAGTCAAACGCTATGTTTGCGGCTTTCACAGAGACCCACATAAGAGATCACTTGGACAATGAAATATGGATCCCGGGCTACAACCTATACAGGTGTGACAGAGTGAACAGGCAAAAAGGGGGGGTTGGCCTGTATATCACAGTCACTTATATGTTCAGAACTACTAAATGCCTCAAATGATGTAGTTGAAGTACT
>WNWK01004261.1:71241-123915 GCA_009830355.1 Cherax destructor | reverse complement strand
AAAATACACCAAATATATTGTGAATCTTTGAAAGAGTGCGCTGGGTAATGTTCTCTCAATGGTAAACAACGCTTCACTGGCGCTCCTGCGCTTCGCGAGCAGGCGGACGCGTCTAATACCTTTCGGTAACCGAGGACTTTTCGCTAACCGATTACGAAAAAAGCTTACGTTTTCGAAATTTTGTAACAGGCCCTTTTCGTTAACCGGGGGTCCACTGTACTTAATACTAGACAAATAGATCATAGTTTGTTAAAGTTGTACATCTGTTTTTATATACGTATATCAAACAGTAAATTGACTCAAATTACAATATGGGAATATTACAATGGGACAAGTTGAAAGTAGTATACAAGTTGTATATATCAACAGTAAACAGTATGACTTCAGTCAGCAAAACTAACGAGTTCATGCATGTGCATCACACTGCACTCGTAAACCCATTGTAAAATACTATTTTAATATAGTCTACAGATATTTGTGGATTATGTAAAGCTATTTCTGTTAATCATTTTTATTGCTTACTTTACACATCTCCGGAAAAAGACTGATATATTGAGCAAATGAAGGGTTAGATGACTGATGTAATTGAATGTAGATAAATGCCATGTAGACTAATGTAATGGAAATGGAAAGGAAAAACAGGCCACATGAATATAAATTGATAAAATGTAAAAAACTTGACACCAGCTAACTTTAAAACTGATTTTGAATAAATAGATGGGGAAATGCTTAGAAAGCTATTCAACATACATGTATATCAATGATAAATGTAATGTGCAGACATGGTTTGATGTCTGCAGCTTAAAGAAATGTGGTAGTGCTAGAAAATAACTCATAGTGCTTGATAAGAAGTTATGAAGAAAGGATAATAATAAATGTGCTCTCATTTGCTACTGCTTTCATATGTTTAAGGTGCACTGCCAGTGTTTTATTTATACCTTTTGCTCATTAACCCTTAAACTGTCCAAACGTAGGTCTGTTTTCTCGCCCAGCGTTCCGAATATTTTGAATGTTTTTTTTAATGAAGAGGGCATTATTCTACACATAAGATAAAAAAATTTAGGGTCGGTACTTACCGAGATATAAGCCTACGGTTGGCGCTGAATGCTCAGGTGACGGCAACATGGAGCGCTGCCGCTTGCAGAAATATTAAAGAGTTATAATTTTTTTTCAATTCTTTTGTAATTTTCGTAGTTTTTGTTATGATGATAATGTTTTGTTGCAGATCTTTTGATTTCATAGCCAATTGTTGTTGAGATACAAATGTTTGGTACTGAATTAGTAATCATACTGTTACAAACACACACGTTCACACTGATAGATGAATTTGTACACCTGGTTCAATTGCATACTATTGTCTGCAAATATATACAAGATATTTACAGATCCCATTTATGTTTCTAGAAGTCCACCATTGTAGATTCATACAGAGTGCCACCCCACATTGCTGACATATGAATCGTGTGTCTTTTCGCACTTGGGGTTGCCTTGTAGTGTAAGCGCACACAACACACTTTTTCTGAGAATACTTCTTTGGGGTAGATGGTATCCTCTATGGGCATAAAATCGATTTCATCATCGTCACTTATATCACTTTCACTATCGTCAACATCAAAACCGTTGGAAAATGATAATTTCCTCTTGCGTAGTTGCCTTTGGGTAGTAACACAAGCCACCCAAGAAGTGCTGGGCTGAGGGTCTGGTATGGCCACACTGGCCACCCCCAGAGGTTGATGGGCGCCCATTTACCGATTTCAACTACCCAATAAAGTGGTAAGAAATTGGCAATTTGGCCAATTTTGCACAAATTAAAAAGATGCCAATTTCAAAATAGGGTCCAGAATGAACAATGCAGACATTCCTGGCACTAAAATAATTTTTTTTCTGTTCATCAGTCACGTCTCCAGGCCCCTCTTATATTACTCTTGCTTTCTATTTTGAATTTTTATTAACACAAAAAATAGAAGATTTACTGTTATGCAGACTACTGCATTATTGTAATAATTGTATAAATAATGTCAATCCATTCGTGACTGCTTATTAGAATGGCTAGTTGGACATTTATTGGACAACGACGTCATTTGTTTATTTTTGAACATCGGCAAAAATCAAACATTTCTGCTACTTTGAGCTCCATTTCAAGGTCCTTTTCTTTGTGAAACCAGTCAAAATCATCTCTATTTCTATAATGTCTTCCATTCTATCAAATGAGACCAAGAAAACGAGAATACAACCATAAATACTATATGAAAATACACCTCAAAGTCAGCGTTTTAATCCAATAACAGTCAGTTTTTTTTTCTCATGCTCTGCGTGCGCACACTGACCACACAGACCCATTCTCTCACATGTGGGCCTACCAGCTTTCTCCCGCTTGATTTGAAGCCGCTAGAATTTTGGAGTATGTATACGTCAAAAACATTGGCTCGTAAGACATATATATACGACCGAAACAGTCAGAGGGTTAAAGTGACTCATTATACTGTATGATAAATTATTTTGTTAGTAGAACCTCGGTTGTCGAATTTAATTCGTTCCAGATGCCGATTTGACAACCAAAATGGGTGACAACCAAAGCAATTTTACCCATAAAGAATAATGTAAATAGAATTAATCCGTTCCAGACCCCAAATGATTATAATAATTTATTGAAAATGTACTAACCACTGTACTACATTAAACTGTAAAAATGAATACTAAAAGAAACTAACTGAAATACTGTATGGTAAATGAAAATTTAACTGCCTCTTACCTGTCAGAGGAGAGCTAATGGCGTAAAGTAAAGGTTTATTTCTTTGTAAAGTTAGTGTGTAATTACAATTTTCGTTTGCTAAGCACAGTGGACCCTCGAGTTTCATGATTGATCCGTTTCAGAGAGTCTACTGAAGGGCGAAATTCACGAATGGCGAAACCATTTTCCCCATTTTCCAACCACACAATAGAGCAAAAAACTAATGTCAAAGACCTGGGAGTGATCATGTCAGAGGATTTCACTTTCAAGGACCATAACACTGTAGCAATTGCATCTGCTAGAAAAATAACAGAATGGATAATGAGAACCTTCAAAACCAGGGATGCCAAGCCCATGTTGACACTACAGATCGCGTGTTCTATCTAGGCTGGAATATTGCTGCACACTAACTGCACCTTTCAAGGCGGGTGAAATTGCTGACCTTGAAAATGTGCAGAGAACCTTAACAGCACGCATAACTGCGATAAACCACCTCAATTACTGAAAACGCTTGAAGTTCCTAAACCTGTACACTTTAGAATGCAGGCGGGAGAGATACATTATTATATACCCCTTGTGTAGAATTTCAAGACTACTACCCGAGATATTAAACAAGAAGTGTTTTTGGGTATGTCCAAATGAGACCGAACTGTGGAATAAAATCACATCGATATTAAAAGATGACAACACCAAATTGGACTTCATAAAAAACATGACAGCTTTCTATAACAGTTGGGAAAGTAAAAAATCAGGGCCAGATGGTGCGACCGCCCCTGGTACAGATGTTGAAATGATATCCAGTATATTTAAGAATGGAGAAATAAATGGTGACCTGAAGAGGGACAGTAGCTCTAATGAAATTATGATGGGAAACAGGTGTAGACAAGGACACACACAAAACAGTGGTACAAACTAGCAATACCACGGTAGATAGTAAACAAAGGGATGCCAAGGGAAATACTGAAGATAAATTACCGGAAAAAGTTGAAGGCTCCATTGTTAGCACTAGTAACGAAGACAGACACGAGACAGGAAAACCCCCACCAATGGGGAACAGAGTCACAAAAAACCAGGGCAAACGGAAACCAGGCCTATGTGAATATTATGCACTTGGTATCTGCAGGCATGGAAAATCTGGGAAATCAGATGGGTCGTGCAATTATGATCACCCCAGAAAATGCCGTGCCCACATGAAAACAGGCAAATGCAACCTCCCGTCCTGTAAGTTTTTCCACCCTGAAATGTGCCACACATCAATTCAGGAAAGACAGTGCTATAACTTATATTGCCAGGCATACCACCTAAAGGAACGAGGCGACACAGACCATCCAGACCATGGCAAAATCTGGGTAGCCACAGCCACTCCGGAGAGAGAGTTTTTTAGTGCCAGGAAGGAAAGAAAGCTGGCAGGAAATGACAGAAATTGTACACCAACTGAAAGCATTTCTGGAGTGGAATCACAGTCAGTGGCCTCTACTCCATTACAACAGATATTAGAGCCAAGAAAAAAAGACCCCCCCATACCACCAATCCAACTACATTCATCTTTGCTAATATACAGGGTCTAAAGCCAGCAACAAACAACAAGGTACCTTTTATTCGTGGACTGCTTACAGAGTCAAACGCTATGTTTGCGGCTTTCACAGAGACCCACATAAGAGATCACTTGGACAATGAAATATGGATCCCGGGCTACAACCTATACAGGTGTGACAGAGTGAACAGGCAAAAAGGGGGGGTTGGCCTGTATATCACAGTCACTTATATGTTCAGAACTACTAAATGCCTCAAATGATGTAGTTGAAGTACTAGCAATAAAGGTCGAGAATCAAAACCTAGTCATCGTGGTTATCTACAAGCCCCCGGATGCAACGTCCCAACAATTCCAGGAACAGCTTCTGAAAATTGACCACTGTCTGGAAAATCTTCCAGCTCCTGCCCCCAACATCTTGCTACTGGGGGATTTCAACCTCAGGCACCTAAAATGGAGGAACATTGCAAACAATGTGGTAGCAGAGATAACACCAGGAGGCAGCTCAGATGAAAATTCACACATGCATGAACTTTTAAATCTCTGCAACAAATTCACCTTAAACCAGTAAATAGTGGAGCCCACAAGATTAGAGAATACGCTGGACCTCATCTTCACCAACAATGATGATCTGATACGAAATGTCATCATATCAAAAACAATATACTCAGATCACAATATAATAGAGGTCCAGACATGCATGCAAGGAGCCCCAGATCAACAAAATGTGATCAGCCGCGAGGGAGCTTTCTCCAAATTCAACTTCAGTAACAAAAACATAAGGTGGGACCAAGTAAACCAAGTCCTAAATGATATAAACTGGGAAGATTGCCTAAACATCATGGATCCCAACCTATGTCTAGAACAAATTGACTCTGTGGTACTCGAGGTTTGCTCAAGGCAAATTCCCTTAAGGAAAAGGAGGAGAAGATGCAAACTAGAAAGAGAGAGGTGCTCCCTATACAGGCGAAGGCAAAGAATAACGGAGCGGCTACAGGAGGCCAATATCTCTGAAATACGTAGGGAGACACTAGTCAGAGAAATAGCAAACATTGAATTAAAACTAAAGGAATCTTACATGAACCAAGAGACACGGGAAGAACAAAAAGCCATAAATGAAATTGAAAGAAACCCAAAGTATTTCTTTTCCTATGCAAAATCAAAGTCGAGAACAACCAGTATTGGGCCCCTACTTAAACGGGATGGGTCCTACACAGATGACAGCAAGGAAATGAGTGAGTTGCTTAAGTACCAGTATGACTCAGTTTTTAGTGAGCCACTAACCAGACTGAAAATCGAAAACCTAAATGAATTTTTTATGAGTGCCACAAAATTTGACAGATGCTTGTCTTTCCGACATCACCACGACGCCAAATGACTTCGAAAAGGCAATAAATGACATGCCCATGCACTCTGCTCCAGGCCCAGACTCATGGAACTCCGTGTTCATCAAGAACTGCAAGAAGCCCCTATCACATGCTTTTAACATCTTATGGAGAGGGAGGATGGACACTGGGATCGTCCCGCAGCTACTAAAAACAACAGACATAGCCCCGCTCCACAAAGGGGGCAGTAAAGCAATAGCAAAGAACTACAGACCAATTGCGCTAACGTCCCATATCATAAAAATCTTTGAAAGGGTTCTAAGAAGCAAGATTGCCACCCATCTTGATACCCATCAATTGCACAACCCAGGACAGGATGGGTTTAGAGCAGGCCGCTCCTGTCTCCCAACTACTGGACCACTACGACAAGGTCCTGGATGCTCTAGAAGATAAACAGAATGCAGATGTTATATACACAGATTTTGCAAAAGCCTTTGACAAGTGTGACCATGGTGTAATAGCACACAAAATGCGTGATAAAGGAATAACAGGAAAAGTGGGTAGATGGATCTATAATTTCCTAACATGTAGAACACAAAGAGTAGTAGTCAACAGAGTAAAGTCTGAGGCAGCTACTGTGAAAAGCTCTGTTCCACAAGGCACAGTACTTGCTCCCATCCTATTCCTCATCAGATATTGACAGGGATATAAGCCACAGTGCTGTGTCTTCCTTTGCAGATGACACCCGAATCTGTATGACAGTGTCCACCGTTGAAGACACGGCTAGACTCCAAGCAGACATAAACCAAATCTTTAAATGGGCTGCAGAAAACAATATGAAGTTCAATGTTGAGAAATTTCAATTACTCAGATACGGAAAACGTGAAGACATTAAAATCTCATCGGAGTACAAAACTAATTCCAACCACACAATAGAGCGAAAAACTAATGTCAAAGACCTGGGAGTGATCATGTCAGAGGATCTCACCTTCAAGGACCATAACAAAGTAGCAATTGCATCTGCTCGAAAAATGACAGGATGGATAATGAGAACCTTCAAAACCAGGGATGCCAAGCCCATGTTGACACTTTACAGATCGCTTGTTCTATCTAGGCTGGAATATTGCTGCACACTAACGGCACCTTTCAAGGCGGGTGAAATTGCTGACCTTGAAAATGTGCAGAGAACCTTCACCGCACACATAACTGCGATAAACCACCTCAATTACTGGGAACGCTTGAAGTTCCTAAACCTGTACTCCCTAGAACGCAGGCGGGAGAGATGCATTATTATATACACATGGAAAATTCTCGAGGGCTTAGTACCAAACTTGCACACAAAAATCACTCCCTACGAAAGCAAAAGACTCGGCAGGCGATGTAACATCCTCCCAATGAAGAGCAGGGGTGCCACTAGCACGTTGAGGGACAACACAATAAGTGTCAGGGGCCCAAGATTGTTCAACTGCCTCCCAGCATACATCAGGGGGATTACCAACAAACCCCTGGCTGTCTTCAAGCAGGCACTGGACAGGCACCTAAAGTCGGTACCTGACCAGCCGGGCTGTGGTTCGTACGTTGGACTGCGTGAGGCCAGCAGTAACAGCCTGGTTGATCAGGCTCTGGTCCAACAGGAGGCCTGGTCACGGACCGGGCCGCGGGGGCGTTGACCCCTGGAATTCTCTCCAGGTAGACTCCAGGTATACACATGGAAAACTCTTGAGGGATTAGTACCAAACTTGCACACGAGAATCACTCCCTACGAAAGCAAAAGATTCGGCAGGCGATGTAACATCCCCCCAATGAAAAGCAGGGGTGCCACTAACACGTTGAGGGACAACACAATAAGTGTCAGGGGCCCGAGATTGTTCAACTGTCTCCCAGCATACATCAGGGGGATTACCAACAAACCTCTGGCTGTCTTCAAGCAGGCACTGGACAGGCACCTAAAGTTGGTACTTGACCAGCCAGGCTGTGGTTCGTACATTGGACTGCGTGAGGCCAGCAGTAACAGCCTGGTTGATCAGGCTCTGGTCCAGCATGAGGCCTGGTCACAGACTGGGCCACAGGGGTGTTGACCCCTGGAATTCTCTCCAGGTAAACTCCAGGTAATAAGAAATAATGTAAATCCAATTAATGTTCCAGACACCCAAAAGTATTAAAAAATTTTTTTTTTAGCTTACATATAGATTTACATACAGAAAACAATAATAACATGACACTTACCTTTATTGAAGCCTGTTCTTGGTGTATGGAAGACAGGAGGAGGGGAGAGTATAGAGAATTTCCTAGTGTTTGGAAGGGGAATCCCCTTCCATAAAGACTTTAGGTAACAAGTTCTTTTCTGGGGTTACTTCCCTTCTTTGTTTTTAATGCCACTAGGACCAGCTTGTCACAGGACCCCTGTCGCTCAAAAAATTATTCCAAAGTGCTCTGTGTTTGGCGTCTCTTTAAATTTGCCTAAAATGGGACAAGGGATTGTCATTGAACATGTCGCAGACACGGCCAACAATAGCTTTGTTAGGGTGATGTTCCTCCACAAACATTTGCACCTCACTCCACTTTGAACAAATGTCCTTAATCTTTGAAGAAGGCACCTTCTGTGTCTCTTCCTCCTCCTGTGAAGCAATTTCCTCAGCTGTGGTCTGTTGCTGTTGCAGTTGAAGGTCTTGCAGCTCTTCAGTGGTTAGCTCTTCACTGTGGTCCTCCACCAACTCTTCCACATCCTCGCCACTCAAATCCAACCCCATGGAATTCCCCAATGCCACAGTTGATTGCACAACTGGCATAAGGTCAACAGGGTCAGCCTCAAACCCTTCAAAATCTTTGTCGAGGACACAATCTGACCACAATTTTCTCCAAGCAGTGTTCAAAGTCCTGGAAGTCACTCCCTCCCAAGCCTTGCCTATAAGGTTTATGCAATGGAGGATACTGAAGTGATCTTTCCAGAACTCTTAGGGTCAGTTGAGTGTCTTGAGGTTATGTCAAAGCACCTTTGAGACATTCCTTTGGTGCAGAGTTTTTTTGAAGTTTGAAACGATCTGCTGGTCCATGGGCTGGATGAGAGGAGTGGTATTAGGGGACAAGAACTTCACTTTGATGAAACTACTAAACTCCTCCACCATTTGGTCATCCAAGTCTATAGGATGAGCAGGAGCATTGTCCATTACCAGGAGGCACTTGAGTGGCAATTTCTTTCCAGGAGGTATTTCTTCACACTCGGGCCAAACACTTAATTAAACCAATCAAAGAAAATTTCCCTCGTGACCCATGCCTTACTGTTAGCTTTCCACATCACATACAATTTACTCTTGGCGACACTGTTTTTCTTGAACACACTGGGATTTTCAGAGTGATACACCAGTAAAGGCTTCACTTTGAAATCCCCACTAGCGTTAGCACAGAACAAAAGAGTAAGCCTGTCTTATGTCCTGCTTGTGTCCTGGCAGTGCCTTTTCCTCCTGCGTGATGCAGGTCCTCTTTGGCATTTTCTTCCAAAAGAGGCCTGTTTCGTCACAATTGAACACTTGTTGGGGGAGAAATCCTTCAGCCTCTACATAGTCTTTAAATTCCTAACGAATTTTTCAGCCGCACATTTGTCAGAACTTGCAGCTTCACCATGCCTTTCAACACTGTGTATGCCACTATGCTTCTTAACCCTTTGACTGTTTCGGTCGTATATATATGTCTTACGAGCCACTGTTTCGGACGTATCTATACGCCTAAATTCTAGCGGCTTCAAATGAAGCGGGAGAAAGCTGGTAGGCCTACATGTGAGAGAATGGGTCTTCGTGGTGGGTGTGCGCAGTATGAAAAAAATCGGGGACCCAGTGGTGCATTGTGGGAGTGCCATATTTGTAGTCATTGTTCACCATGCCTCGCGGTAAGAAGTACCTCACTCCCCGGCGAATTGGAGGCCTTCTCTTCCCAAGTGATAGTTCAAACAGCGATGGAAGTGCCAGTGAAAGTGAATTCCATGGTTTTCAGGAGGGTATTACCGAAAGCAGTGCCCAGGATAACATAATTAGTGATGAAAACCCAGATGACCCACAACCGTCCACATCTGGTGCTGGGCCGTCTCATTCACGTTCACCTGTACCAGGACGAAAGAGGAAACTATTTCACCGTGTACAGGACTGATGTGAGCAGTTTAAGTGATGATGACAGTGATTTCAAAGTTATTGAAAGCAGTTCTAGTGGCGACAGTGAGGGAGCGTATTCTCCAGTGAAGCGGCAGTATGTATGACGCTACTTACGTTCTGGTAGTGTGCCATATGCTATTCCAAGGAAAAGGAGTACATCTCTTGGCCCTACACCACGAATTGATAGTGAAGATGATGATATTGTGACAATGGGGATGCGTAATGTGCGTGGGGTAGTGGTGGTGGTGGCATGAGTCATGTGGCACCAGGAGCGGGCCACGCTGCTAACTCGGCACACCCACAACCACTCTCAACCACCCCCACACTCCCACAACCTGCACAACCACAACCTGTACAACCACAACCTCCTCAACCACAACCACCTGTCAATATCCAGTACCCACCAGCAGACCGCATCTGGGATTGGCAGCAAGGAGACAATTTTGTTCCCAATCCCCATGACTTTGATGAAGCACAAAGTGGAATATGGCCATCGTGTACACTTGGGAACAATGCTACTGAACTAGAATGCTTTCAGTTATTCTTCGATGAACCCCTGATGAACATTATTGTCAGGGAAAGCAACACATACTATGAGTACACCATGGCAAACACAATTCTTTCAAAAAGGTCATGGCTAAACCAGTGGAAGGACACAACTGTGGCAGAGATGTACTTGTTCTTTGCCACAATAATGCTTATGCCACATGTGTATAAGCACACTGTCAACACATACTGGTCGACAGAACGCCTGATTTCAACCCCAGGTTTTAGTGATATTATACCAGTGAATCGTTTTTTGATACTGTTACGTATGCTACACTTCTCAGACAAAACCAGGCCTGACAGAAACGACAGGGTATATAAGATCAGGAATGTGTTTATGTACATGAAACAAAAGTGCTGTATGTATTTTTATCCCTTCAGGAAGCTTGTTATTGAAGGGTCTTGATTTTGTTCAAAGGCAGACTGTCATTCAAGCAGTATATACCAAGCAAGAGGAAACACTTTGGTATAAAGTTATTTGTACTGTGTGATTGCAAAAGTGGTCTGGTTTTGGATATAATTGTGTGTACTGGCAGTAATACATTGCAAGATACCAGGAAGTTATTGGGTATCTCTGGTGATGTGGTTAGAACAATGATGGAACCATATCTTGGTAAGGGGCATATATTATATACTGATAACTGGTACACAAGCCCTTTACTCAGTGATTTCTTGCGAGTGAACATGACAGACGTGTGTGGCACAGTGCGTGCAAATCGTAAACATGAGAGCAATGAGAGCAATGATGGACATTCTGGCCTGTAGTGAGTTTAATAATGCAGTGAGGTCATCAAAATGTTTGCTTAAAGATCTGACATTGTAGTTAAAGATAGTTATGTTATTGTTGGTTTTGAGTAGTGTTTTAGCCTGTTCTGCTATGTAGTAATGACAGTTGTTGTTAGGTTCATGTAAGTCATTTAATAAAAGGTTGGTATCAGGATCAATGTTTGGAATCATAAGATTTAGTGTGATTCTATAATTAAACTTAAAAATAGAACAATGCAAGTAGACTTAAGAATAGGACAATGCAAAAGGAGTTCTTGGCACGTGAGTTAGTACGTTGGATATGTTTACAAAAAAGAATAAATGAGCTAAGGTAGTCAATTTACTGCTAATAAGATTCTAAAACTATAGCACCTGAATTAGTTAATTAATTAAACAAATGTTTATATATGAGTGTGATTCTAAAAAGACTTAAGAGCAATGTATAATGCTAAACGTAAAGATATGATATTTGATGAATTGATTTTACTAGCTATTGGATTAACACACTTTTGAACAGAAGTCACAGAGATTTAGGATATATCTTTACAATGTAATTGATTTATTATTTAACTAGCTAATAGAAGTGGTTGGAAAATTACTATGATTAATATTAAGTTATAATGGAACAAATATTAAGATTCAGTATTGCACTAGTTGTGATTATAGAGTTTATTAAAGGCAATATAAAGAAAATGAAAGTTAACTATTAAAGGAGAAATAAGTACTAAGTGTGCAAAAGTGTACAAAAGTAAAATTTATTAATATTAAAAAAATAGCTTGAAATAAAATTTTAGGCAGTTAAGGTGATCAATAAAATATAGAAATGAGGTTGGAGAAAAGGATAAGAGGTAAATACAATTTTTAGCAAATAAGGTGATCAATAGTAATTATAAATTCTAATCAATTAAGCTGATAAAAATATATAGGAATGTGGGTTGAAAAATGGGTACAAGTAAAAACTGTATGTATTTAAAAATAAAAATAAAACTATTTGTCAGAAATATTCATCAAAGGATAGACAAATACTTAAATGAGGTAGATGGGCAAAACATACACTACACTATACGTAGGGGTTTGGTTCTGGACATTGTGTTTAGACAGTCTCTGTAATATTTGCATCCCTAAGGTTCGACGCCTAGGTTCGACGCTGGCACTCGTAGAGGTGAAGTGCAGGTGTTTACTGCCAATGACATCATGGCATTTCGGTGGCAAGACAAACGTGATGTCACATTGTTGACATCAGTTCATGGACATGAAATGGTAGACACTGGCAAGCAGAATAGAGAGACCAATGAACCCATTCTAAAACCTGCAGCTGTGATGGACTACAACCTCAATATGCACTTAGTGGACAAATGTGACATGCAGATTGGGTTTGCTGATTGTGTCCGCAAAAGTTATAAGTGGTACATAAAACTTTTTCCATCTTCACATTTCCATGCTGAATGCTTATAACATGTACAAGTTGAAGACCAACAACAAACCCAAATATGGGGAATTTTGTTTGTCAGTCGTCAGACAAATAATATTCAAGTACCAAGGAACAACACCTGCAATAGACCAGCGCCCACAAAATTTTCAACAAATGCCCTCTTGTATGAGCCCTGGTGATCACTACCCCATACAAGTGCCTGCTACTACTACTCAAGAAAAATGCTCAGAAGAGGTGTTTTGTCTGTAAACATACCACAAAACGCCCACAAAAACACACACACACACTCGTTTTATGTGTGAGGAGTGTAAAGTACCACTGCATATACCCATGTTTCAAAGAATTCCACAAGCTGCAGGAGTTCTAGGAAAGTGTTCAGTGAGTGTACATTTGTATACAGTGGACCCCCGGTGTTCGTCCTGCTCAAAACACGCCCTTTTATGTAAGTTTATTTTTTTAAATACTTTTATAAGTGTAGTTTTGGGGGTCTAAAAGGACTAGTCTATTTTACATTATTTCTTAAGGGAATAAATTCGGTTGGTAATGGCACTTGAACAGCATTCTGTTACGAAAAATGGACGAACACCGGGGGTCCACTGTATATATTATAGAACAATAGTAATGAACATTTTTTTTATTGTTTGTGTAAAGTTTTGTAAACAATATAAAGATACTAATGTTTATGCTAGTACATATTGTGTTGCATACAGCGAGTGTATATATATACATTGCACCTTACCTTGGTCTAACAGGCCACATAAGTTACGTAAAAAAAGAAAATAGTGAAAAAAAACAAGAAATCTACAAATGGAAGTAAACAAATGTTTACTGAGTGAGCGGCATTCGCCACTGTTGCCATACGCGGCTCATTTTCTGCCAACTTTACACCTCCATATCTCGGTAAGTATTGATGGCAAAAATCTGGTTTTAGGATAAAAACAATCAGAAAAATAATCTTAACATTTTGATAAGAAAAAAGTTTTTTTTTTTCCGAATATTTTGCGACAACAGGAGAGCACTCAGGATTGAGGGTTGCGACAGTCAAAGGGTTAAATACTATCTCAAACCAGCTTTTGCTTGCCTTAAATTCATTAACATCAGCACTCATGTCGTGTGGGTATTGGGAGAGCAAATATTGTTGAAGTAAACTCACTGATGGATGGTGAAGTAGGTATATTACGTGAGAGAGAAAGATACCCCAGCACGTCTGGTCCAGCCTTAGGTCTGCGTCGGAATGGGTGGGAGGCCTGTGTAACCAACCAACAGTGTGTATCCATTGACTACCTTTTATCTCTCGAACCCTTCCCGATACTCATTCCAGGCATTTTCTTTACAAGATCGTCATGCAACTGCCTTGCCTTTTCTCAAATTATCGACTGCACAACACTATCTCCCGCTAACTGTTTTGTGAGCATATCTACCCTTTTTGCAACAACAGCTTTCTTGATTTCCTTTTTCTTTGCCACAATGGAAGTGATGGTTGAATGGTGTTTGCCGTACATCCTGGCAAGGTCGGCCACACGCACACCACTATCATATTTTGCAATGAATTCTTTCTTTAGTTCTATCGTGTTTCTCACCTTCTTTACGAAAGAGCTGGCACTAGAAGCTTTTTTTAGGCCCATGGTGGCTTATTTAGTAGTTGCAAGCACAAAAACGAATGGAATATTACGAAATGTATCTTATGAATGCGTGGGGAGATGGTCACTCGCTGATAAACAATGCCAGACTGCCTCTGAATGGTGTGTGGGGCGCTTTTGTGTGCGCGTGGATGGTGGAGACCACTTCGGACGTGTTCCGTATCACCGCCGAATCACGAAACGCGAAGATGTATTTTCATGAAAAAAGTTCCCGAAAGTTGAATTTCATGAAGCGCAAGGCTCACGAAACTTGGGGGTCCTCTGTACAAAGGAAGCCACTATCATGCAGTGGCATTTTGGGCAGACTAATCCTAATACATATAAACTACTTAAAACTAGACAGATAATAGTACATAGTAACTACTTAAAACTAGACAAGATAGTAGTGGTTAACTGTGGTACATTTTTATTTAATCTTAATACTAATGTGAGGTAATCAAGGTGGAGGTTTTTTAAGAATAATAATTCTGAAAATGCACATAAAAACAATATTACAAATAATGGTTCAGGAAGTAATATTTCATGGACTGGCAGACTTTTGGTTGAATTGGTTAGTATCGAGAGAGATGATGATTTTTTAGCAAAGTCCTAAATTTATACAGGAAGCAGGAGGGGAAGAGAGGAGGGGGTATATTACTGCTTGGAAGGAGTCACTTTCTATTAATATGTCAGGCAACTGTCCTAGTGTTTTCTCTTCATCTCTTTTCACCACTAACACCTTGTTCTGGCTCGCTGGTTCTTTCTCACTAAAAACCTGTCCATTGAGGTTTGTTTCAGGCTCCATTTTAACACTTGTCTAAATCGAGACATTACACTGTCATTGTACATGTTAGAGAGACTGATGGACACTGCTTTGTCTATATGGTATTTTTCAGCAAAGTTCTTCACTTCATGCCATTTCCTTGACAAGTGCAATGGGCACATCATCCCTTCCCTCCTCTTCCTCTGACGGCTCCACTGCTGCAATCTGTGGCGGGTTCAGTTCTGTGCTCCTCCACCAACTCCTCCACATCATCTTTAGTAACCTCTAGGCCCAAGGTCTTTCCCAGGGACACACTAGCCTCTACTGGCTCAGGCTCATCTTCAAAATCCCTGACTGCCACAAATTCAGGCCACAATTTCTTCCATGCTGACTGCATGGTCCTGGAAGACACATTTTCCCAGGCTTTGTCTATAAGCCTCAAGCAGGTGAGGATATTGAAATGGTCCTTCCAGAACTCCCTGAGGATTAAATTTGTTTCTGAAGTGATTTCGAAATACAGTGGACCCCCGAGTTTCGTAAAAACTTCACTCCTGAAGTCTGCTCAAGTGCCATTAC
Organism: Cherax destructor; assembly: GCA_009830355.1. Classification (NCBI taxonomy): domain Eukaryota; kingdom Metazoa; phylum Arthropoda; class Malacostraca; order Decapoda; family Parastacidae; genus Cherax; species Cherax destructor. The sequence continues at coordinate 108,485 of WNWK01004261.1, read as the reverse complement.
CGAACGAATTTACTCCCTTAAGGAAAAATTTCACGTAGGTTAGTCTATTTCAGACCCCCAAAAATACACTTCCACAAGAACTTACAAAATTATACTTACATAATTGCACGATTTCCGGGGTATTCGTTAACCGAGGGTCCACTGTACCTTTCAAAAAGTGCTTTGGTGTAGAGTTTCTTGAAGTTAGAAATGACCTGCTGGTCCATGGGATTGACGAGAGGAGTGGTGTTAGGACACACGAACTTCACAGTTATAAAACTGAACTTCTCCAGCAACTCTTTCCAATCTTGAAGGGTGAGCAGGAACATTATCCATAAGTAAAAGGGCCCTGAGTGCCAATTGTTTTTTAATGTACTTTTTGAGAGTGGGAGCAAAAACCTCATGAACCCACTCAATAAAAAATTGTCGTTACCCTAACTTTTGTGCGGGCCCTCCACGTTACAGCCAATTTTTTTCATAACATTGTTCTTAAAAACTTGTGGATTTTCAGAATGATCAATAAGTAAGGTCAGCTGCTTTAATTTTTTTTCGGCCCAGTATCATCCTAATGATAGACTTTGATTTGTAGATGAATGGCTCAGAGAACCAACAAGTTGACTTTGATTTACCAAAATGTTTTGCTATATCAACGACGTGGAGTCTATCTTCATACTTTCTAATGACTTCCTTTTTAAACTCAACAATGCTTTTTTATAACTTTTCTTTTTGCTTTCATCTCTTTATCCTTCTTTGGACCCTTGATGGCTTATCTCACAATAAAAAAATTGCATCAAAACTGCAAAATAAAAAAAATTTCACAAGATGCCCAATAAAAGCTCAAGAGATGTTTACAGCATGCGAGTTAGTGAGCATGTGACCTGAGCCATTCGCATTATCGATTGACCACCAAGAGAACGTATGAAAACCAGGACATTTTTTTTCTTCAGTTCATCGTTCGAAAACTGATTTGTTCAACAAGTAATGCAGTCGACAACTGAGGTTCCACTGTATAAATTAGTTTGAAATATGTGGTACTTAGTTTGTAAGGAAACTAAAGGAATAACTTCCATGTCACACAATAAAAGATTTTATGTGAACCTTGATGATTGCATAGTATTTTGGTTGTTGGGAAACATTTCTCCTGGCAAGGGTCTTAGTCATGTGATGACCTGTTCACAGGCACTTTTGGTTATTTGACCAAGGCTATCCACTGGTTTACTGTTCCATCCAGATTTAAGCTGTGTTTTGTCGAGTTATGGCATTTGCAGATAGTTATCCTTGTAAATTTGTTTTTAGTTTTCTAGTTTCTAGAAAATACAGAACACTAAAATCTTAATACAGTAGTGTATATGAAGCCATTGAATACATTTTGTGGTATGTAACAATGTAAGACTGCTTAAAGCTGTGGCATTTTCAGTGATTATTTGTAAAGGCTTTAATAGTCTGTGGTCTTCAAATTACATACTTCAGTGAAAAAAATCTGGGAAAATACACAAGTGTCTACAACAAAATAGTGCATTGTTAGCATGAACTGCATTTGTAACTTCAAGGGTTGAGTCTTGGCTCTTTTTTTTTTTTCTGCCATTTACTGAGGATACTGGAGAGGTCTGGGGGATAGTCTGGACCATAACCAATGTATTGATAAGATAAACTAATTGTAAAGAAATTCCTCTAAATGAACTTTTTCTAGGGTCTCATGTTCAAGGTACTTTTTGGTGGTCTGTATGTAGAATTTTACTTCTCATTTCATATACTGTACTGCTTCACATTTTATGCATGGTTTTATATAATTCTGTTATTTGGAAGTCTCCATATATCTCTATTCCACCAGAATGAGACAAAAATGAAGAGATGGAAATAGGTGATCTGACAGCTCCTTGAGTGTTTTGGAAGTACAATGGACCCCTGGTTTTCGGCCGGTGCAGAAATCATACAATTCAGATATCGAGCACTTTTTTCGGCAAAATTTCCCCCCAGATTTCGTGCATCCACTCAGAAATTGTCAGTACCAGACGCGTGTGCCTGGGCCGCTCATACGTTCGTGACTTACTCTTGGGCACATTAAATGTCTTATTTTAGGTTAATATAGACATTTTCATTAATCCATCTATGATATTTTCTTCAAAATTATATAAGAAACATGTTACTTAGCATATAAACATTCAATGTTTATATGCTATTGAGGGGTGAGTCGGTGGAGGGAAAACATTACGTTTTCTCTGGTCCAGCGTTAGAGAAAACTGTATGAATCTGTGTTGGCCCAGTCACTTCCCAGTTAACACTCCGCTTTTGTTTACAATTCTCGGCACAAATTATTCATTACTTCTCCCTTTGTTTATGATGGCATCTGAAGGTAGTTGTTAGAAACGATTAAACTCGGTAAACATGGTATGTCGCTGGTAATAATATGGCTGTGGGCCACAGTGTATGTAGCCGGTAGGTACAGCCCAGGTGGACTACATCCGCCTGGAATGTAGTCCGCCTCTGACTACAAATAAATACAGTGGACCCTCGGTTAACGAAATTAATCCGTTCCAGGAGCTATTACTTAATCTGAATCTTTCGTTATCTGAAACCTTATTTCCCATAAGAAATAATGTAAATACAATTAATTCGTTCCACAAAAAAATAATCACTCAAAAAAAAAAAAACAATAACATTTACTTACCTTTATTGAAGAGTTGCAAGCATCTGGAAGCTAGAGTTGCTGACAGGGGCAGGGTGTTAATGGTTGGAAGGGAAATCCCCCTCCAAAAGGACTTCAGGTAACAAGTCCCTCTCTGGGGTTACTTCCCTTCTTTTTCTTTTATTTAAGAGGCGCCTAAAATAAATAAACTTGACAAATGAACACAAATAAATATGTCTTAGAATTGCTTATATTATCAGAATATAGGTTGCAAATGTTGCAGTGTCTCAAATTTGATGTGTGGCCTGGTAAAGGGTTAATGCATGAATGCTACACTCCCTGCATGAATGCTACACTCCCTGCATGAATGCTACACTCCCTCCATGAATGCTACACTCTCTGCATGAATGCTACACTCCCTGCATGCCTGCTACACCCTGCATGCCTGCTACACTCCCTGCATGAATGCTACACTCTCTGCATGAATGCTACACTCTCTGCATGAATGCTACACTCCCTGCATGAATGCTACACTCCCTGCATGAATGCTACACTCTCTGCATGAATGCTACACTCTCTGCATGAATGCTACACTCCCTGCATGAATGCTACACTCTCTGCATGAATGCTACACTCCCTGCATGAATGCTACACTCCCTGCATGAATGCTACACTCCCTGCATGAATGCTACACTCTCTGCATGAATGCTACACTCCCTGCATGAATGCTACACACACTGCATGAATGCTACACTCCCTGCATGAATGCTACACACACTGCATGAATGCTACACTCTCTGCATGAATGCTACACTCCCTGCATGAATGCTACACTCACTGCATGAATGCTACACTCCCTGCATGAATGCTACACTCCCTGCATGAATGCTACACTCCCTCCATGAATGCTACACTCTCTGCATGAATGCTACACTCTCTGCATGAATGCTACACTCCCTGCATGCCTGCTACACTCCCTGCATGCCTGCTACACTCCCTGCATGAATGCTACACTCTCTGCATGAATGCTACACTCCCTGCATGAATGCTACACTCTCTGCATGAATGCTACACTCTCTGCATGAATGCTACACTCCCTGCATGAGATGCTACACTCTCTGCATGAATGCTACACTCCCTGCATGAATGCTACACTCCTGCATGAATGCTACACTCCCTGCATGAATGCTACACTCCCTGCATGAATGCTACACTCCCTGCATGAATGCTACACTCTCTGCATGAATGCTACACTCCCTGCATGAATGCTACACTCCTCATGAATGCTACACTCTCTGCATGAATACTACACTCTCTGCATGAATGCTACACTCCTGCATGAATGCTACACTCTGCATGAATGCTACACTCCTGCATGAGATGCTACACTCCCTGCATGAATGCTACACTCCCTGCATGAATGCTACACTCTCTGCATGAATGCTACACTCCCTGCATGCCTGCTACCACTGGGGTGCCACTAGGAAGCTTCTTTGGACCCATGGTGACTTATTTCACAGTGACAATCACTAAACCACCAAAAAATACACCAAATATATTGTGAATCTTTGAAAGAGCGCACTGGGTAATGTTCTCTCAATGGTAAACAACGCTTCACCGGTGTCCTGCGCTTGCGCAGAGCAGGCGGACACGTCTAATACCTTTCGGTAACCGAGGAATTTTTCGCTAACCGATTCCGAAAAAAGCTTACGTTTTCCGAAACTTTCGTTAACGGGACCTTTCGTTAACCGAGGGTCCACTGTACTACTCACCTCTCGCCCTACATTAAGACTACAAATATTTTAAGGTAAGTAATGAATGTACTGTGTGTGTATTTTACTTTTTATTGTGTTTTTAATGTCTAGTTCTATTACTAACTTAATATAAGTTAGTGTAAACTTGACAACCCTACACCTGTTGTAGAATCTATTGTGGCTTTAGGGAAGTCCATGGGGTTGGATGTGAGTGGCCAGGATGTGGAAGAGTTGGTGGACAACCACAGGGAAGAGCTGACCACTGAAGAGCTGCAACACTAGTTATTCTCTATAAATTTTATTTTTTGTTAATATTTTTGGGTGTCTGAAACTGATTACTGTATGTAATTGGATTTACATTATTTCTTATGGGAAATATTACTTCGGTTTTCGGCCATTTTGGATTTTGGCCAACCTTCTGGAACGGATTAATTATGAAAACCGGGGGTCTACTGTATCACAAAAATAAGGCATACAATGATTTTTAAATGAAGGCATTATTAGATTATAGAAAGAATATAGTAAGTGTACAAGGTACTATAATAGATTGGTAGACAGCAACTATCCAGAGAAGCACATAACTACTGTCCTGGGATACTAATATGAAACAGAAGGCTGTTAAATTATTACTGACAGGATTTTTTTTTCTCATGAACATGTAAAATATCAGGCAAATCATGCAAATTTTGGGTATTAATAAGAATATTTAATGTGTACATCTTAATAAATGTTTTGAGTAATGTATAGAATGTGGAGCAGGTTGGAAATTAGTCATTTCAGTACATAAATGTAATGTAGAATGAAAGTGCTAATAATTATATACACAATTATTTTTGAAACCAGTCTTGCACATTTTTTTTTTCCACAGGTTTTTCTCGTGGGTAATGCTTCACTTTGTACCTCATGTCCTGGTCTCGTTAGTGAGGTTTCATGTCAGGATTGTTAACTTTAGGAATGATATTAATATACAGTAATAATTTGATGCAGTTTGTCAGGTAATGTGCTAAATTATGTTCAAGCATTTTAACCATGGAATGCTGGGTGCTGGTGGTAGTAATCTTGCATGTTGCCTTGTGTTCTTAATGTTCTATGGCAGACGTATGTAAGGTACTGTATAGTGAATACTAACAGCTTGCCTGTTTCAGTGTAAGATACTGTACAGTACTGTGTTGAGAGAAGGTTCATCCAGGCTGTAGGTTACTTTCCCAAAATGTGCAATTTATATCATAGATGTTTTAAAAATTGCATAAACTTTTAACTAAACAAAATTAAATTTGTAAACCTTTTTGATTAATATCTTTTCACAGGAAATAGTGATATACAGTGGTACCTCAGGTTACGAGCTTAATTCGTTCCAGAAGGCTGTTCGAGTGCCGATACTGAACGAATTTGTTCCCATAAGGAATAATATAAATTAGATTAATCCGTTTCAGACCCCCAAAAATACACTTACAAAAGCACTTAAAGAAATACAGTTACATAATTGTTCTAGTTGGGAGCTGCTCGTATGCTGAGATACCACTGTATTTGCTTTGTTTAACTATGACTTTTGAGTGGAATATTTGAGCATGTGGTTTTTGGATTGGAAATGTGACTGCATGTAATTTTTTTTTTTATTAACACATCGGCTGATTCCCACCAAAGCAGGGTGGCCCGAAAAAGAAAAACTTTCATCATCATTCACTCCATCACTGTCTTGCCAGAAGGGTGCTTTACACTACAGTTATAAAACTGCAACATTAACACCCCTCCTTCAGAGTGCCGGCACTGTACTTCCCATCTCCAGAACTCAAGTCTGGCCTGCCGGTTTCCCTGAATCCCTTCATAAATGTTACTTTGCTCACACTCCAACAGCACGTCAAGTATTAAAAACCATATGCCTCCATTCACTCCTATCAAATACACTCACACATGCTTGCTGGAAGTCCAAGCCCCTCGCACACAAAACTTCCTTTACCCCCTCCCTCCAACCTCCCATTCTCCAGATGCTGTATGAATCTTATAGGTTTATCACTTCCCTATGCTCAGTTCTTAATATACAGTCATACCCCACTTTATTTCATTTCATCCTACATCAAATTTGCCTTTACGCCACTTGATATAAGTTCATGTTGGCATTTTCTTCCAGAAAACACTTGTCTCGTCAGCATTAAACACTTGTTGTGGATCATAGCCACCCTCAGTAGGACCCCCACTGACTCAATGGTTTAACCTACCGCAGGCGACCGCAGGCTCAAAATTTTTCCCCTCCAGCGAGTCGCGTAATATAAGGTTTACGTCGTGTTAGATAAAAATGTGCCGCAATTCTTCAATCGCGTAATACCCAAAACGCGCAACATAAAGTCGTGCTAAATGAGGGTCTACTGTACTTTGCTCACACTCCAACAGCACGTCAAGTATTAAAAACCATATGCCTCCATTCACTCCTATCAAATACGCTCACACATGCTTGCTGGAAGTCCAAGCCCCTCGCACACAAAACTTCCTTTACCCCCTCCCTCCAACCTTTCCTAGGCCGACCCCTACCCCGCCTTCCCTCCACTACAGATTTATACACTCTCGAAGTCACTCTGTCTCGTTCCATTCTCTCTACATGTCCAAACCACCTCAACAACCCCTCCTCAGCTCTCTGGACAATCGTTTTGGTAATCCCGCACCTCCTCCTAATTTCCAAACTCCGAATTCTCTGCATTATATTCACACCACACATTGACCTCAGACATGACATCTCCACTGCCTCCAGCCTTCTCCTCGTTGCAACATTCATCACCCATGCTTCACACCCATATAAGAGCGTTGGTATAACTATCTCTCATACATTCCCTCTTTACTTCCATGGACAAGGTTCTTTGTCTCCACAGACTCAAGTGCTCCACTCACCCTTTTCCCTCATCAATTCTATGATTCACCTCATCCTTCATAGACCCATCCGCCGACATGTCCACTCCCAAATATCTGAATACATTCACCTCCTCCATACTCTCTCCCTCCAATCTGATATCCAATCTTTCGTCACCTATTCTTTTTGTTATCCTCATCACCTTACTCTTTCCTATATTCACTTTCAATTTTCTTCTTTTACACACCTACCAAATTCATCCACCAACCTCTGCAGCTTCTCTTCAGAATCTCCCAAAGCACAGTGTCATCAGCAAAAAGCAACTGTGACAACTCCCACTTTGTATTTGCTTCTTTATCTTTTAGCCCAACACCTCTTGCCAAGACCTCGCATTCACTTCTCTTACAACCCCATCTATAAATATATTGAACAACCACGGTGACATCACACATCCTTGTCTAAGGCCCACTTTTACTGGGAAATAGTCCCTTCCCTCCTACACACTCTAACCTGAGCCTCACTATCCTCATAAAAACTCTTCACTGCTTTCAGTAACCTTCCTCCTATTCCATACACCTGCAACATCTGCCACATTGCCCCCTATCTACCCTATCATACGCCTTTTCCAAATCCATAAATGCCACAAAACCTCTTTACCCTTATCCAAATACTGTTCACCTATGTTTCACTGTAAACACTTGGTCTACACACCCCTACCTTTCCTAAAGCCCCTTGTTCATCTGCTATCCTGCTTTCTGTTTTACTCTTAATTCTTTCAATAATAACTCTACCATACACTTTACCAGGTACACTCAACAGACTTATTCCCCTATAATTTTTGCACTCTCTTTTGTCCCCTTTGCCTTTATACAAAGGAACAATACATGCTCTCTGCCAATCCCTAGGTACCTTACCCTCTTCCATACATTTATTAAATAATAGCACCAACCACTCCAAAATTATATCCCCACCTGCTTTTAACATTTCTATCTTTATCCCATCAATCCCAGCTTCCTTATACCCTTTCATTCTACCCACTGCCTCACGAACTTCCCCTACACCCACAACTGGCTCTTCCACACTCCTACAAGATGTTATTCCTCCTTGCCCTACACACGAAATCACAGCTTCCCTGTCTTCATCAACATTTAACAAATCCTCAAAATATTCTCTCCATCTTCCCGATACCTCTAACTCTCCATTTAATAACTCTCTCTCCTATTTTTAACTGTCAAATCCATTTGTTCTCTAGGCTTCCTCAACTTATTAATCTCATTCCAAAACTTTTTCTTATTTTCAACAAAATTTGCTGATAACATCTCACCCACTCTCTCATCTGCTCTCTTTTTACATTGCTTCACCACTCTTTTAACCTCTCTTTTTCTCTCCATATACTCTTCCCTCCTTGCATCACTTCTACTTTGTAAAAACCTCTCATATGCTAACTTTTTCTCCCTTACTACTCTTTTTACATCATCATTCCACCAATTGCTCCTCTTCCCTCCCGCACCCACTCGCCTGTAACCACAAACTTCTGCTGAACACTCTAACACTACATTTTTAAATCTACCCCATACATTTTCGACCCCATTGCCTACACTCTCACTAGCCCATCTATCCTCCAATAGTTGTTTATATCTTACCCTAACTGCATGTAAATGAACTAGTATTGAATTAATGTTTCTTGAAGAGCAAGATAGGAAGAGAATATGTATTTCGAATATACATATATTTACACAAATAACAATGTAATAAATGTAAGTCATCACCTCAACAGTAATGTGCAATACAGTGGACCCTTGATCATCAAACTTTCCTTAGACTTCATTCAGCCCTAATTTTATCAAAACAGGATTATGGCAACCAGATATATTCTGCAGCCTCTCCCACAACTCTTTCTAAACTTAATCCCATTCATCATCAAAGATTACGTTTGTGTCTAGGTGCTTTTCGTTCTTCTCCAGTCAAGAGCCTATGTACAGAGGCAAAAGTTCCATCTTTGAACGATCGGCATGATGCCCATTGCCTCCAATATTTTGTCCGCTCTCGTGATCTTCACGATCCTTCCACATGCAGGATGGTTAAGGATGTTAGTAGAGGTCCATTATTTGATTGCTGCCCGTTTACTCCATCCCTTTTCTTTTTGTATTCACTCGCTCTTGGCTTCTCTTCGCTTGCCCCCTTTATTTGCTCATCTAGCATCTAACTTTTCTCTTTCCCCTTGGGAGGTTCCAACAGTTCATCTGTTCTTCCCCCACTGCCGTGTGTGAAAGCTCAAATACCTACAGTTGCTTCTCACTCCCTTTTTCTTAACCACTTCCAGTCTCATTTTCATGCTGTTGCAGTTTACACTGATGGATCAAAATCCTCTGATGGAGTCGGGTTTGCAGCAGTGTTCCCAGACAGTGTTGTGTGTGGTCATTTATTAGACTCAGTTAGCATTTTCACAGCTGAACTGCATGCAATTCTCATAGCTATTATGTGTATACAATTTTGGGTGTGGCACATTTCTAGCGAAAAACAAAGAAATTGTTTTTTTGCTGGGTCCCTGGTCATGTGGATGTTCAGTGCAATGAATCAGCGGACTCTGCTGTGCTGTCAGTGGTATATGACCTCCACGTCTCATATAGGGTATTCCATTCTCGGACTGTTATGTTGTAATCTCTAGCCACATTTGCAACCTTTGGCAACAACATTGGTCTGAGTTGATTCATAATAAATTATATTCTATCAAGCTGTGTTTAGGATTCTGGTCTTCTTATCGATGTTGTGGTTGGGAGACTAAGCTTTCCTGTCTTTGCATCGGGAACACGTGTCTCACTCATGGGTATCTCATGGAGAGGCACCCAGTGCCATTCTGAGAAATGTCAAATTCCAATTTCAGTTTGCCATATTATGTTAGATTGTCCTGCCTACCAATGAGCACAAAGAATTTACCTCTGATGTCATCACCTCTCTAACACTTTTATGTATACAGTGGACCCTCGGTTAACGAATACCCCGGAAATCGTACAATTATGTAAGTATAATATTGTAAGTGCATGTGGAAGTGTATTTTTGGGGGTCTGAAATAGACTAAAATACGTGACATTATTTCTTAAAAAAGTAAATTCGTTCGGTAATGGCACTTGAGCAGGCTTCTGGGATGAAGTTTTTTCGTTAACCGAGGGTCCACTGTACTTTATTTTCATCCTTGCTGATGGCTCCACCTTTGACAGTCTCCCTCTTTGACTTCTTGTCAGCAACAGATTTATAACACCAACTTTAAATATACTTCCTTACTAACTCTACTTCTGTTATATTCATCACCTTCGTTGGTCTCTTATCAAGCATATTAAACCTATAGCACACCCTTCAATGCAGTGCTGTATGACCCTTAAGAGTTTAGCTCTTTGTTTTGCTTATAATAATAATTAAATCGTAGGCCAATCTCAATGTAATGTACAGTTTATTTTATGAATTGGCATTTAGAAATGATGAATGACTGAAGGCAAGACATTTGTCAGTACTAACTCTGATATTTTCTAGAAAAAAATTGAGAAATTCTCAATGTAAACATTGTATCATGCTGAAATAAAATTATTATTATTATTATTATTATTATTATTATTATTATTATTATTATTATTATTATTATTATTATTATTAAATTAACCAATCCAACTTAGAAAAGGAATCTTGTTCTGTATTTAATTTTCAAAAACTTCATAGCTACAGTATGTTGCCAAGTACAGTGGTCCCTCGGTTTTTGCCGAAAATTTGTTCCAGAATGCTGCTCAAGTGCCATTACCGAACGAATTTACTTCCTTAAGAAATAATGTCACGTAGGTTAGTCTATTTCAGACTCCCAAAAATACACTTGCAACAGCACTTACGAAAATACACTTACATAAATGTTCGAGTTTGGAGATGCACGAAAACCGAGGGACCACTGTATTACTTGTTGGGAGAAAGAAAGGAAAGCTACAAACAGGAACAGCTAGGGTATAGAAGAGAGAGATGATTGTCTAACACTTTCAGAGAAAATAGAATGAAACACTACCAGCTATAGTAGTAGATGAATTACACAAAGATTTCTACAATGTGTTTAAATGGTGAAACTCCAAAAGGATAAGAGAACACTAATTACTTCGTCTTATATTGTCATTCATATTGTTTGTATTGTTTTTTCTCTAATACAGTACAATACCTATGTTTTTCTTTTCTAATATTTCTAGATACTTAACATAATACTAGCATCTAATACAGTATTAGAAGTTTTGTAATTGTTCTGTTTAGTGGATTATTTTTATCACAGGAAAAAATTAACATGAAATATTTTCCCTATATTGCATATTTAAAATAATTTCTGCCATAACTTATGGAAGTGGTTGTATATACTAATTCTGAAATCCAGTGCCACTTGAAAGTTTCCAACTGTTGAATGTCTGACGTACACTGTACGTCGATGGACCAGGCCTTTTTTTTTTATGCTGTCACATATGCACATATGCTGCCTTCCATTATTTTATTCTTGGCTCAACTGTTTGGGTGTCTTATCACCTCATGCCGAGGATAAAACAAAAATCTAGGACCAGGCGAGACCACAGTGCATCATAGACACTACTGCCTCAGTAGGACATGTAAACAAAAACAACAACACCCAAGACCTGTCATACTAACACAAGCTTCCCACTAGCAAACTGGTTGTGAAAACAGGCAGGAAGATTCTCTATTCATTCCATATTTATTAAAATTTCATGATTATGACTGGAATTCAGCCAAAAAGAATTTTGTAGATTTAACCTAGGATAATGCAGTAAAATTTATGCAGCTTATTTTCATGTATTGAGGAGAATTACACCATGAAATAATTAGTATACAGTAGTGTTAGAAGACAAAAAAAACTCATGAGAAAATTATTTGTGCCAGTTTATAGTGAATATTGCATTCATAATTTTGGCATATGATGTTCAATGATGAGAAATTTCAATTACTCAGATACGGAAAACATGAGGAAATTAAAATCTCATCGGAGTACAAAACTAATTCCAACCACACAATAGAGCGAAAAACTAATGTCAAAGACCTGGGAGTGATCATGTCGGAGGATCTCACCTTCAAGGACCATAACACCGTAGCAATCACATCTGCTAGAAAAATGACAGGATGAATAATGAGAACCTTCAAAACCAGGGATGCCAAGCCCATGTTGACACTTTACAGATTGCTTGTTCTATCTAGGCTGGAATATTGCTGCACACTAACTGCACCTTTCAAGGCGGGTGAAATTGCTGACCTTGAAAATGTGCAGAGAACCTTCACGGCATGCATAACTGCGATAAACCACCTCAATTACTGGGAACGCTTGAAGTTCCTAAGCCTGTACTCTCTAGAATGCAGGCGGGAGAGATACATTATTATATACACGTGGAAAATTCTCGAGGGATTAGTACCAAACTTGCACACGAAAATCACTCCCTACGAAAGCAAAAGACTCGGCAGGCGATGTAACATCCCCCCAATGAAAAGCAGGGGTGCCACTAGCACGTTGAGGGACAACACAATAAGTGTCAGGGGCCCAAGATTGTTCAACTGCCTCCCAGCATACATCAGGGGGATTACCAACAAACCCCTGGCTGTCTTCAAGCAGGCACTGGACAGGCACCTAAAGTCTGTACCTGACCAGCCAGGCTGTGGTTCATATGTTGGACTGCGTGCGGCCAGCAGTAACAGCCTGGTTGATCAGGCTCTTTTCCAACATGAGGCCTGGTCACAGACCGGGCCGCAGGGGCATTGACCCCTGGAATTCTCTCCAGGTAAACTCCAGGTAACATTTTCATGTTTCAAGTATTAAAACACCTTGAAACAAACCTGTTGTCCTCACAAAATAGTGTAGTACAGTGGACCCTCGGTTAACGAAAAAAATTCATTGCAGAAGCCTGCTCAAGTGCCATTACCGAACGAATTTACGTCCTTAAGAAATAATGTCATGTAGGTTAGTCTATTTCAGACCCCCAAAAATACACTTCCACAAGAACTTACAAAATTATACTTACATAATTGCACGATTTCCGGGGTATTCGTTAACCGAGGGTCCACTGTACTAGGTACATAATGTTAGACATTGAAAAGAAAAAAAATTGGAAAATCATCCACAATTTAGCATAAACTGGAAAACAAATACTGCTGTGTGCATTTACTCCGATGTTGCCGACATGATCTTTTTTTTTGCCAACTTCAGCACATCATAAAACCATAAGATTTCCTTTTATTTTTGTAGTTCTGTTTAGAAAATAGGTTCTTTCAATCTAATAAAAAATAACTCAAAATTTTGCTACACATGCCTACACAAACTTTAATTTCCAGGTATGCCATAGTTTTAGGGATGGAATACTAATCCAGCATACCAATTATCTTTTACACTGATTAGGCATATGGAGTCACTTTTCTTCTGGTTTACTCATAAAATTTATTGATTTTTCTTTTTATTGTATGTTTTTTTTTAGGGGACCTTCAAAAGTTGATGAAGCCATGGATCTTTACCAACAAGCTGCAAACAAATTTAAGATGGCTAAGAAGTGGAACTCTGCAGGTCATGCTTTCACTGAGCTTGCGTCACTGCATGCAAAGGCTGGATCACGTCTTGATGCAGCTACAAACTATGTAGAGGCAGGAAATTGTTACAAGAAGACAGATCCTAATGGTTAGTATAGTACTGTTTATCACTTCTAATCTTTTGTCATTTTTTTTTTACTTCAATAAACTTCCTTAAAATGAGAAAACAATTAAAATCCTTCACAACTCTGATAAGTTCACTCTTATTAACCCCTTCACTGTCAGAACCACCAAAATTAAAATTGCTCTTGGTCCACATTAAAGAAAAAAACTTATCAAATGAAAGAGTACATTTTTCTGGTGGTAATAAAACAAAATTTTCCCACCAGTACTTACTGAAATATGAAGGCGTGAAGTTGAAGGTTGATGAGTCGCAGACAGCAACATTTTTCTATTTTTTTTTCTGGGGTTTTCTAATTTTCTAAAAAAACTGGACAAGTATCTTCACCAGGTGCCAGATCAACCAGGCTGTGATGGATATGTGGGGCAGCGGGCTTCCAGCAGCAACAGCCTGATTGACCAGGCTAGCACCAGATGAGCCTGGCTCACGGCTGGGCTCCGAGAGTAGTAAGACTCTTGAAACTCATCAAAGATATCTCTTCTAAGCCCATTTATTCTTGCCTGTAACAGGAAGTGTCATTTGGAAGTGATCATCAAACTTCAGATGAGAGGGTATTTGGTGATCAGTTTGGCAGTGCATGTGCACTGCAGGTGTCATGACCTGGTGTATTTGTGTATCATTTGCCTGATGGGAGACAAACAATTTGGTGCATATTGTATGCATTGATCATTACAATGTCCACAAAATAGAAGTTTCATGTAACTCTTGCAGATACAATCAGCAAATCCAATCTGCATGTCACATTTGTCCATTAAATGCATATTGGTGGGTTAATCAATGACAACAGCTGGTTTTAGGAGGAATTCACTGGTGTGTGTATTCATTCTTCTAGTGTCTTTCATTTTGTGGTGAATCAATGTCAACAGTGTAACCTCGTGATTGTCATTCCACCAAAATGCCATGTCATTGCCATGAAATGCCTGTACCCAATGTCTGCATTGAACCTGGTCATATGTTTGTGTTCCATGCACTGTACCCCACACATCAGTCATGTTCACATACAGGAAATCACTGAGTAAGGGGCTTGTGAATCAGTTATCTGTGTATATGTGCCCCTTACCAAGATATGGTTCCATTATTATAACATCACCTGAGATTCCCAATAACTTCCTGGTATCTTTCAATGTTTTGCTTCCTGTGTACACAATCATATCCAGTACCAGACTGGTTTCACAATCACACATTACTAACAGCTTGATACCAGAGCATTTCATCTTGCTTGATATGTATGTGTACTCCTTGAACAACAGTGACAAGGTTCTTGAGGGAATTAAAAAATCCTTGATCTTGTATAACATGTCGTTCCTGTTAGGCCTCCCTCGTCTTCACTGAGAAGTGTAGCATACAAAGCAGCAGGATAAATCTGTTTACTGGGATGAGATCACTGAAGGCTGGGATGTAAATTAGGTGGTCAGTCAACCAGTATGATTGACTATTGTGTTTATACACATGTGGCATAAGCATTATTGTGGATAAGAAGAGACCCGTCTCAACAACAGTTGTGTCCTTCAATCAGTATAGTTGTGATTGTGGTGAAATCAGCGTATGCATTGTATTCTGGAAGTACCTGTTGGTTTCCCTCACTATAATGTGCATCAGGGGTTCATTGAAATGTACATTGTTCAAAGAATTGAAGTTCACTGGTGTCATTCCCAAGAGTACAGTTGGGCAGGATTCTACTGTGCATATCATCAAATTGATGGGAATTGGGAACAAAATTTGTGTTTTCCTGCCAATTCCAGATGAGTTTTGGTGGTGGGTGCTGGATATTAGTGGTTAGTTGTGGTGGCTGTGTGGGGGTAGTGGAGGTGGCCATGGGTTTTTGGGGTGTTGAGTGTAGACCATGCCTCTCGACCTGGGCTGGCGCTGGTGCCATGAACCTTGTGCCACCACCTACTGCTGCATGTGATAGCGCCATTGCCTGCGGCCTATTACCCATCCCAATAGATGTACCTTCATTGTCACTATTACTGGTGTTGGGTCCAGGGATGCACTACCAGACTGCTGTATAAATTGATAGGTGAATAATCATCACTAGAGTGGTCATCAATTGCTAGGAAATCAGAGTTCATGTCAATATCAACATCATTACTTATATCTGAGCCCAGGCCATAGGAGAATATGAAATTTCACTTGTGGCATGGTGGAGGCAAACATATTCCAGATGAAGCAACCCCAGAAGTGGATGGTTGTGGGTCATCAGGGTTTTCAGCAATATTTCCAGCATCCTTAGCATCGCTTTGTCACTACGTATATTTGTTGGAGCTGGTGACTGGGGAATAAAACTCAGTCAGTTCACCTGGGACTGAGGCCTTTGCATATGCACATCTTCATATACTGTATTATGCAAATATTGCAAACCAAGCAATACAGGATGCAAAACAACCATGGGGGGGAGTAGAATGATAGCTCTAGGCCTTTCGTGTTGCAATCAACACATTATCAGGAGCTTGCAAAATTGCAGAAAAGAGGAGGATGTCCAAGCAAGTACAGTGGACCCTCCGTTTTTGTGATTAATCCGTTCCAGAGTCTGATGAAAGCCGAAATTCATGAAAACTGAAACCATTTTCCCCATAAGAAATACAGTGGACCCTCGGTTTTCATTGAAAATTCTTTCCAGAATGCTGTTTGAGTGCCATTACCAAACGAATTTGTTCCCCTAAGGACAAATGTAAATTAGATTAGTCATTTCAGAACCCCAAAAATACACTTTCAAAAGCTCTTACAAAAATACATTTACATAATTGTTCGAGTTTGGAGGTGAACGAAAACCGAGGGTCCACTGTAATGTAAATCCAATTAATCCTTTCCAGACATCCAAAAGTATTAACAAAAAATAAATTTTTTAGAGATTAAATATAGATTTACATACAGAAAAGAATGACAAATAAATATAAAGCACTAATAAAATATATAAATGAACATTTAACATCACACTTACCTTTATTGAAGACTCTTGTTGGTGTATGGAAGAAATTGAGGAGGGGGGGAGGGAGGAGAGTTTGTTTGGAGACAGGACAAAATACTTGAATATGATGCTAATATCAACTCTACGGTTTATTTATCCATCACAATTCATCTAACATGACATAATAAACAATATTAATAACAGAAACATGATATATACTCTAGAATGAATAAAATGTCATTACGTATGTGGAGTGGTGGTGTTGGGTTTATAAGGGCCACTGACAGCATAAACCGTACATATCAGTGGTAATGGAGGCAGCAGCAGAGGTCACCACCACTATTCACACAAACAATGTACATATTTAATAAATAAGAATTTTTTTTTTTTTTAACACGAAAGTTTCTCCTTTTACAATTAGTAATATACACAGAAGAAGGGGTTACTAGCCCCTTGCTCCCGGCATTTTAATCGCCTCTTGGAGAATAAATAAGAAATATTTACACTTTATAAATAAGAAATATTTACACTTACCTTGGAGGAGATGCTGGCATTGGTTCAGGGTGGTGGAAGATAGGCAGGGCGGGTGGTGTATGTTTGTCAGTGGCCCTATATACATGTACCTCCAACAACATTGGAAGAGTTAGTTTCGTGTCATCATTTTTCTATCGCTTAATTGCTTAACTTGCTACACTTTATCGCTGGCTGACGCTATAGCTTTTATCAACTCATGCTGCTTTAGTATCGTACATATCGTAGAATCACTGAAGAAGGCACATTCTTCCCCCCTCTCTTCCTCCACTTTGGTACTTTGCTACGATTTCTTTCTTGAATTCTATTGTGTTTCTCACCTTCTTTACCAAAGGGCTGGCACTACGAGCTTTCTTGGGCCCATGGTGGCTTATTTAGCAATCACACACACAATAAACAAGCCCAAAAAACAGTGGATTATTACGAAATGTTTTGTATGACCTCGCAGGGTTATGTTCACTTGCCGAGAAACAATGCCAGACTGACTCAGAATGCGTGTACTCACCTAGTTGTGGTTGCAGGGGTCGAGTCACAGCTCCTGGCCCCGTGTGTGGGAGGCTTTGTGTTTGCGCGGCCAATCGGACGTGTTTCGTATGACCGACGAAAACAGAGGAAAGTCACGAAAACAACCTATATTTTGATGAAAAAAGTTGCTGATAACTGAAATTCACAAAAACAGAGGGCCCACTGTACGTTCTCAGAGGACAGTATATATACTGTATATAAACTTAATTTAATTCCTATTTTATATATTAGCATCCTTAAAATTATTGTATCAAGAACCATACAGGAGCATGAAGGCAGGTGGATAAGCAGACGTATGCACCTGTACGTTGGATAATTGAAACCTGCAAACTAGTAGGGAAGACTGTACACTATTCCTTAACCAGAGCTTTGAATGACCTTGTAGATCTAGATGCTTTGAAAATATAACATCCTTCATTTCCATCACTATTGCTTACTTCATTATTTGATTTTTTCAGAAGCTGTCAACAGTTTGTTGAAGGCGATTGAAATTTACACAGACATGGGGAAATTTACAATGGCTGCCAAGCACCATCAGTCTATTGCAGAGATTTATGAAACCTGAGGTAAGTTTTGAGTGTCAGTAATACAGTACCTGTTTGTAACTATAGAAGCTTGTGATGTTCCTTCTTCAGCAACTAATTCATTGTATAATTTTTTTTTAAATTTCCTGTATGTTTAGCCAATGCAATCTTTTTTCAATCCATTATGAAAAAATATTTCTAGTAGTGAGGGATTTTGAAATGGCAGATCCTTATTAAGTATTTCCCATTTTAAAGC
The DNA here is from genome assembly GCA_009830355.1 of Cherax destructor. Classification (NCBI taxonomy): domain Eukaryota; kingdom Metazoa; phylum Arthropoda; class Malacostraca; order Decapoda; family Parastacidae; genus Cherax; species Cherax destructor. The sequence continues at coordinate 89,825 of WNWK01004261.1, read as the reverse complement.
CATAATATAATTTGACCCATAGTTTTATAATACAGTCGAACCTCGGCTTTCGTTTGCCCTGGTTTTCGTCAAATTTGGTTTTCGACGACGGGGGTCCAGTGACTCAAGCTGGTCCTAGTGCCAGTAAAAGACAAAGAAGTGAAGTAACCCCAGATAGGGACTTGATACCTGAAGTCCTTATGGAAGGGGATTCCCCTTCCAAACAACCTCTCTTCCCTCTCCTCTCCTCGCCGTCTTCCATATGCCAACAAGAGTCTTCAATAAAGGTAAAAGTTATCTTAAATGTTCATTTATCCATTTCATTAGTCCTTTATATTTATTTCTCATTGTTTTCTGTATGTAAAACTAGTTATTCTCTATAAAATGTATTTTTTGTTAATACTTTTGGGTGTCTGGAATGGAGTAATTGGATTTACATTATTTCTTATGGGAAATATTGCTTCAGTTTTCATCGAATTCGGTTTTTGTCAGACTTTCTGGAATGAATTAAAGATGAAAACTGAGGTTCCACTGTATATAAAAAAAAAAAGGTACACCATTTTATGATCTCTTCTGTAAGTTTTGTTTTGTTTGACTTCTTGCATAGCTCTCCTTTATCTTGGATTGAGTCTGTCTTCCCTTATCTGGTCTTGACTTTTCACTTTTTTCTGTATCACTAAATTCTATCTGTACTACCCCTCCTTGTTTCCCTGTCATTTATCTTTGTTATTAATTTATTTTTTTATGACTTGCTGAATCTGCTTTCTTCAACACAAATTTTCTTAGTTTCTATTTTTATATTTTCTACCTTGTCTATTTCTTTATTTGTTAGGTCTGTATTTATTTATTTTGTTTATTTTGATGTTCCTCTAGTTCAAACTTTTTTTGCCAAATACTGATTTCTGTTAAAGCCTAACAATTATTAGATTGTTTATTTTGGTTTGATTTTTGTGCCATGGAATAATTAAGTTTTTTTTGTTCAGATTAACAACCTGGAGTGTTATTAACCCAGGCTAACCAATGCAACCATGTCATCAGACATTGTGGCTTATTTTCATTGAGATCTTTTAATCCTCTCCCCCAGAATATTATCAAAATCAGTTGGCTAATGCCTACTTACTGCTAGGTGAGCTGGGCAGCAGATGCAAGGAAACATGCCTAACATTTCCACTCGAATGGGGGATTGAACCTTGGCCCTTCAGTGTGTGTGCTGAGGCCACTCCCATTTGAGCCATGAGCCACATAGCTTTGTCAATTTTTTTGCTTTAAACCTTAAACTGTGCATAGGTTAGAGCCATGAGTCTTGCTGTAAGCAGTACTGCAACATCATACATCTTGAGAGGTCAACTCAAAACCAAACAAATCACTGGGCCCTAATGAATCATTCTCAGGGGCTATAAAGGAGTGTAAGGACAAACTTAACCATTAGCTAATCTTTTTAACTTATAACTACAAACTGATATAGTGCCAGATGAGTGGAAAATGACAAATGTGATACTTATCTACAAAGCAGAAAATAGGTCATTAGCTTCAAATTATAGGCCAATTAATCTAACTTCCATTGTGAGGAAAACTGATGGAATAAATGTCAAAGCATTTTGAAGCTACCTTGAAAAATATAAGTTGATTAATGACTCTCAGTATGGTTTTACAAAGGGGCATTCTTACATTGCAAATTTACCATTTTTTCACTAAGGTATTCAAGGTGGAAGATCATGAAAATGAGTACAATATTGTGTATATGGACTTCAGTGAGGCCTTTGATATTTCTGCACAGGAGATTGTTGAAGAAAGTAGAAGCATATGGAATAGGAGGGTAAATGTTGACTGATAGGCAAAAAAGTTTGCATAAATTGGGAGAAATCAGTTGGGATGTGTTACAAGTGGTGTTCTACAGGGGTCAGTATTGGACCATTTGGTGTTCACAATATAAATAAATGACATAGATGAGGGAATAAATATCAACTTGAGTGAGTTTGTTGATGACACTAAAATAGGCCTTCAGATAAAATATGAGGACTAGCTTTCTACAGGAAGATCGGGATAGGTTGATGCAATGGTTGTAGAAATGGCAGATGCAGTTTAATGTAGACAAATGTAAGGTTCTAAGTCTTGTACTCATAAACTAAATAATGTAGATCTCGATCACTGAATGAAAAAAAAAAAAGATTTAGGAGTTCTGGTTACCAATAATCTAAAGCCAAGACAACAGTGCATAAGTGTTTGCAATAAAGCTAATAAAATTCTTATCTTCATAACAAGAAGTATAAATAATAGAAGTCCTCAGGTTATGCTTCAACTTTATATGTCCTTGGTAAGGCCTCATATGGGTTATGCTGTGCAGTTCTGGTTTCCATATTTCGGAATGGAAATAAATGTTGCTGTACATAGGAAACTTCTTGCTGTAGTACAATATGTGGTACTGGACTCTCATGTACTCTTGTATTGCAATACTGCCTTCCATAATGTACCATGTGGTCCTGGATTTTTTCTAGGTAGCACAAGGTCACAACTGAATCTAGAAGTTGTTTGAAGGCTTCAAGTGGGAGAATCTGGGCTCTGACCAGTATGCATACCTAAATAATGTATATTAGAGCTGATTTCCTCTATTCTGTTTACTACAGTATACATTACACTATGGTATAAACATTTAAAAATATACCAGAAATGTTATAAATGGTGCAAAGGTGACAATAAAACATTATCAAAGATGGCTGACACAAACCCACTACCATTATTGTATTCTCCTCTCACTTACCGACGAATTTGTTTACCGACGTGGTCTTAGGAACGGAACTCCGTTGTTAAGTGAGGAGAGGCTGTATATACCTGTATACATTGCTCCCAGTCAGCAAATAAGACGTACATCATGCTCAGTTTAAGGGTCAAGCAGTGTTTGTAGGCTGCTTAATGAATCTGCTCTTAATTGCTGTTACAACTCTTAATGTTTCATAGGGTGGCAAGCAGAGATCGGTATGAAGAATAAGACACGTGCAACCGCTGGATATCTTCATTATGTAGATGTTTCACCAACCAGTGGCTTTATCAGTGCAATACAGGTACAAAATCAGAAGACTGAAGAGGTGGAAGACAAGGTTATCAGTCCCTCAGCCTAGCAGCAGGTGTTCAGTGATACAATCTTGAATCTGAAGCACAGGCAGGAAGAAGTGGTCTTATGTACTGGAGTCAATGAGGTGCAGCAGATGAAGGCAGTGTCACTGGTAGGTGGAATTCCCCAGTGGAAGTAGGTCATGCCCAGTAGGTGAGCCAGATGTAGTAAGTAGTTGTGAAGATGTCCTCTGTACCAAGATTCCATGGTATTACTGTGATATATAATACCAACACATTGAAAAATTAGACACAGGCAACAACTGGGAATCTTAATTATATAGACATTTTGCCAACCAGTAGCTTTATCAGTACAATACAGGAACAAAAACAGAAGACTGAAGAGGTAGAAAATGAAGTACATAATCAAACCCTCAGCCTAGCAGCAAGTGTTCATTACTGCAATCTTGATACTTGTCAGACACAGCAACACCATGGAATCTTGGTACAGAGGACATGTCTACAACTACTGGTACTTACTACCACTGGCTCAGCTCTTGAGCATGACCTACTTCCACTAGGAAATCTGGCCTACCAGTGACACTATTTTCATCTACAGCACCTCATCTGACTCCAGTATACAAGCCCACTTCTTCCTGCCTGTGCTTCAGATTCATCAAGACTATGGCACTGTATACCTGCTGCTAGGCTGAGAGATTGATTACCTCATTTTCTACCTCTTCAGTCTTCAGTTTTTGTCCCTGTATTGTATTGATAAAGCCACTGGTTGTTAAACTATCTACATTATAAAGATACCCAGCTGTTGCACATATGTCTAATTCTTCATCTTGTTGGTATTTGTACAGTACATAATAAATGCTACAATGGAGAGAATAGACATGAAAATATCACATTATTTTTTTTTTCAACAAACAGGCCGTATCCCACTGAGGCAGGGTGACCTAAAAAGAAAAACAAAAGTTTCTTTTTAAATTTAGTAATTTATATAGGAGACAGGGTTACTAGACTCTTGTTCACAACATTATAGTCACCTCTTACAACATGCATGGCTTACGGAGGAAGAATTCTTTCCCACTTTCCCATGGAGATGAGAGGAAATAAAGAAGAACTATTAAGAAAATAGAAGAAAACCCAGTTGGGTATGTATATATATATGCATGTACATGCATGTGTAGTGTGACCTTACATCAGGATACCTGGTATCCTGCGTGTTTAGAGACAGAAAAAAGACACTAGCAATCCTACCATCATGTAAAACAATTATAGGTTTCCATTTCACACTCACTTGGCAGGACGGTAGTACCTCCCTGAATGGTTGCTGTCTACTAATTTATTACCTAGAATCACATTAATTATAAACGATAAAATCTGAAGCTGGTATAATGCTGAAAAACACACAACATACCATAAAGCGGTTTTTTTTCCCCCAATTCTTGTTTACTGTATTTCAAGTGTGATCAAAAAGTTTTAAGATTTGTTGAGGTTTTTAACCCGGATGGATAGCCACCTTAGATAACCCAAGAAAATCAGTGCATCATCAAGGAGTCTCTCTCTTATTTCCATTGGGGTCCTCCGATCTTGTCCTCCAGGATGTGACCCACATCAATTGACTAACACCTAGGTACCACTTACTGCTAGGTGAACAGGGACAGCAGGAAACATGCCTAATGTTTTCATCCATGCTGGGAATTGAACCACGGACACTCAGTGTGAGGCGAGAGCGTTGCCAACCATGCCATGTTTCTCAACTATAGTACATTGCACAGTATTAAAAACAAGTTTTTAATACATTCTGGTCTGGTGGCTCAAAGATGTATAATATAAAAAATTAACCTTGTACAGTGGACCCTCGCTATTCGAACACTCCAAAACTCGCCCTCATTCCAGAATGCTGTTCAAGTGCTGTTACCAAACGAATTTATTCCCATAAGGAATGATGTAAATTAGATTAGTCCATTTCAGACCCCCAAAAATACATTTATAAAAGCACTTATAATAATAAACTTACATAAAAGGGCAAGTTTTGGAGTGTTCGAATAGCAAGGGTCCACTGTATTATGCGTGTTATAGCAGTTTAGCTCTTGGTGAGGTAAAGAATTTTGTTCACATAGCCTGATTATATTCTTTAACCTTGAATCCTCCTGTAAATATTTTCTTGTGATCTTTTTGCTATTTTTCTTTTTGCAATTTGCAGTTGTGGCTTATTGTTCTCCCTGTGGATGTTGCTAAGATTTTTTTATCTATTTTGTCATATCTTTTATTGTACATACAGTGGTCCCTCGGTTTTCATGCATCTCCAAACTCGAACATTTATGTAAGTGTATTTTTGTAAGTGCTGTTGCAAGTGTATTTTTGGGGGTCTGAAATAGACTAACCTACGTGACATTATTTCTTAAGGAAGTAAATTCGTTCGGTAATGGCACTTAAGCAGCATTCTGGAACGAATTTTCGGCGAAAACCGAGGGACCACTGTATTTGGTTATATCCTATTTTGTCCAGGTGGTTAATAAGAAATGGGGAGTCACAGTCATTTAGAGGGAATATGGGTAATAACCTGAGTAATACATCTAGCTTTGGCAGGATTAATAAGTAGAGGGAAAGGCAAAAGGGTCTTCGAGTATTTATACAACTTTATTTTTATTAACTGGTAACAAAATTAGGGCCAATTTTAGAGGTTGTGTAGACATGCAAAGAAATATGCAATTGGTTAATTTCAATAGCTTTATTGTACATTATTTTTACTCTGTTCAGGTTGCAGATATAGAAAAAGCCATCCAGCACTTTGAACAGGCTTCAGATTACTTTCGTGGGGAGGAAAACAATTCATCAGCAAATAAGTGTCTTTTGAAGGTAGCCATGTTTGCTGCACAAATGGAAAATTATGAAAAGGCCATCCAAATCTACGAACAGGTTTGTTTATCAGAAAGTTTTTAATAAAAAATAGTTGTTTTCCCCATTGTGTAACAAAACTTGTTACACAAATAATTTTCAGAAAAAAAGTGTACCCTTCATAAAATAAAGGATCTTGCAAATGAAAGTAATGAAATGTGTTATATTAAGATCTACTAACTATAAATTCCATTAGTGGGACTTTTATAAATTGCAAATTCCTGACTGTGTCATAAGTACAATGGTTGTGAATATACAGCATAATTTTTTTTTTCCTTTCAGGTTGCAACAAGTTCCCTTGAAAGTTCTTTACTCAAGTACAGTGCCAAGGAGTACATGTTCCGTGCTGCTCTATGCCATTTGTGTATTGATCTAACTAATGCCAGGATTGCAGTGGAGAAGTATGAAGAAATGTATCCAGCATTCCAAGATTCACGAGAGTGCAAACTACTTAAGGTAAATCCATGTAATCTTGTGTTCAATAACTCTGTTGCTCTTGTATATGCTCTTTTCAAGGCACTATATGATGCTTACAGGTTTAGCTCACCCCATGAATAAAAATTATAAATAAAATGTTTGTGGGAATAAGTTTGGATATACAGTCAACCCCCGGTTAGCGATGGCGTCGGATAACGATAAAATCGGTTAGCGATACATTTTTCCGTCAAAATATTGGCTCAGTTTACGATGATCCGCTCGGTCTACGATATTCGTCCCGGACGCGTACGCGTGGCCCAGCTGGGCTCGGGCACTCGGAGCATCAGTGTGCTAGTGTTTACAAGTGAGAGCGACCACCACCCATGACACCCATGCATTCATACCAGTATATTGTCATTATTCCACGTTTTTAGTGCTTGCAACTGTTAAATAAGCTACCATGGGTCCAAAGAAAGCTCCTAGTGCCAGCCCTGTGGTAAAGAGGCTGAGAAATACAGTAGAAGTGAAGGAGGAGATAATAGCAAAATATGAAAGTGGAGTGCATATCACTGAGCTGGCCAGGCTGTATGGTAAAGCCTATTCAACCATCGCTACCATTGTGGCCAAGGGAAATACACGTAAAATTAAGGAAGCTGTTGTTGCGAAAGGTGCATATGTGATAACAAAACAGAGATCGCAAGTGCTGGAAGATGTGGAAAATTTGTTGTTGGTGTGGATCAACGAGAAACAGTTAGCAGGAGATAGTGTTACGCAGGCAATAATATGTGAAAAAGCAAGGCAGTTGCATGATGATCTCGTCAAGAAAATGCCTGCAACGAGTGCTGAAGTGAACGAATTTAAAGCCAGCAAAGGCTGGTTTGACAGATTTAAGAAGCGAAGTGGCATACAGTGTTGTGAGGCATGGTGACGCAGCCAGTTGTGACAAAAGTGCGGCTGAAAAATATGTGCAGGAATTCGTGGGGTACATAGAGGCTGAACAATTCCAACCCCAACAAGTGTTCAATTGTGACGAAACAGGCCTGTTTTGGAAGAAAATGCCAAACAGGACCTTCATTACACAGTAGAAAAAGGCACTCCCAGGACATAAGCCTATGAAAGACAGGCTAACTTTGATGCTTTGTGCTAATGCCAGTGGTGATTGTAAAGTGAAGCCTTTACTGGTGTATCATTCTGAAAATCCCTGAGTGTTTGGCAGATGCGGTATCGCCAAGTCTAATTTATGTGTGTGTGGAAATCTAACAGTAAGGCATGGGTCACAAAGGACATTTTCTTAGATTGGTTCCATGACGTGTTTGGCCCCAGTGTGAAGAAATATCTCGAGGAAAATAATTTGCCACTTAAGTGCCTCCTGATAATGGACAATGCTCCTTGTCATCCTCCAGACTTGGCAGAGAAAATTGTGGAGGACTTTAAGTTCATCAAAGTGAAGTTCTTGCCCCCTAATACCACTCCTCTCCTACAGCCCATAGACCAGCAGGTCATTTGCAACTTTAAAAAACTACACAAAAGCAATGTTTCAAAAGTGTTTTGATGTGACCACAGACATGCATATGACCCTAAGAGACTTTTTGAAAAATCATTTCCATATCCTGCATTGTGTACACCTTATAGGTAAGGCTTGGGAGGGAGTGACTACCAGGACTTTGAACTCTGCCTGGAGAAAATTGTGGCCAGACTGTGTCCTAGAGAGGGATTTTGAAGGTTTTGGGGCTGAGCCTCAGAACCCTGAGCCTGAGCCTGTTGTGCAAGAAATTGTGGAACTGGGCAAGTCCATGGGGTTGGAGGTGAGTGGTGAGGATGTGGAAGAGTTGGTGGAGGAGCACAAAGAAGAGATAACCACTGAAGATCTGCAAGAGCTTCAACAGCAACAGCAACAACAGACCACAGGTCAGGAAAATGGTTCAGAGAAGGAGGAGGAGGAACAGAGATGGAAGAAGGTGCCTTCTTCAGTGATTAAGGAGATTTGTGGAATGTGGAGCAGGGTGCAAGGCTTTATGGATGAATATCACCCTAACCAAGCTGTTGCAGGCCGTGCTGGCAACCTGTACAATGACACTGTGGTGTCCCATTTCAGGGATGTTTTAAAGAATCACCAGACAGAGCTCCCTGGACAGATTTTTGGTTAGTGGGGTCCAGTGACTCTCAACCTGGTCCTAGTGGCATTAAAAGAAAAAGGCCAGTAACCCCAGAAAAGAACTTGCCACCTGAAGTGTTAATGGAAGGGGATTCCCTTTCCAAACACTAGCATACTACTCCATCCTTTCCCCTCCTCCCGTCTTCCACAAATCAACAACTCTTCAATAAATGTAAGTGACGTTATTGTACTATTATTTCTTTATTTCTCATAAACTTGTGTGTAAATGCATGTCTTATGTTGTAAAAAAAATATTTTATTTTACTACTTTTGGAAGTCTGGAACGGATTAATTTTATTTCTATTATTTCTTATGGGAAAAATAGAATCTGATAACTGTTTTAATCCATTCCAGGAGCTAGACCTCAACACAAAAAATTTGTAACTCAAAACCTTATTTCCCATAAGAAATAATGTAAATACAGTGGACCCCCGCCTAACGAGCACCCCGGAAATCGTACAATTATGTAAGTATAATATTGTAAGTGCTTGTGGAAGTGTATTTTTAGGGGTCTGAAATAGACTAACCTACGTGACATTATTTCTTAAGGAAGTAAATTCGTTCGGTAATGGCACTTGAGCATGCTTCTGGAATGAATTTTGCTCATTAGGCGGGGGTCCACTGTACAATTAATCCGTTCCAGACCTCCAAAAATATTCACAAAAAATTATTTTTGTAAAGATTAACTATACTTTTACATTCACAAAACAATTATAAATATAAAGTAGTGTAATAAATTTATAATTAAACATTTACTTACGTTTATTGAAGAGAGTTGCTGGCATCTGGAAGATAGGGAGGACAGGGGGAGGTGTTAGTGTTTGGAAGGGGAATCCCCACTCCCTGCCTTCCTGCTACACTCCCTGCATGAATGCTACACTCCCTGCATGAATGCTACACTCCCTGCATGCCTGCTACACTCCCTGCATGCCTGTTACACTCCCTGCATGCCTGTTACACTCCCTGCATGCCTGTTACACTCCCTGCATGCCTGCTACACTCCCTGCATGCCTGCTACACTCCCTGCATGCCTGTTACACTCCCTGCATGCCTGTTACACTCCCTGCATGCCTGCTACACTCCCTGCATGCCTGCTACACTCCCTGCATGCCTGCTACACTCCCTGCATGCCTGCTACACTCCCTGCATGCCTGCTACACTCCTGCATGCCTGCTACACTCCTGCAGCTGCTACACTCCCTGCATGAATGCTACACTCCCTGCATGAATGCTACACCCCCTGCATGAATGCTACACTCCCTGCATGAATGCTACACTCCCTGCATGAATGCTACACTCCCTGCATGAATGCTACACTCCCTGCATGAATGCTACACTCCTGCATGAATGCTACACTCCCTGCATGAATGCTACACTCCCTGCATGAATGCTACACTCCCTGCATGAATGCTACACTCCTGCATGAATGCTACACTCCCTGCATGATGCTGCACTCCTGCATGAATGCTACCTCCTGCATGAATGCTACACTCCCTGCATGAATGCTACACTCCCTGCATGAATGCTACACTCCCTGCATGAATGCTACCTCCTGCATGAATGCTACACTCCCTGCATGAATGCTACACTCCCTGCATGAATGCTACACTCCCTGCATGAATGCTACACTCCCTGCATGAATGCTACACTCCTGCATGAATGCTACACTCCCTGCATGAATGCTACACTCCCTGCATGAATGCTACACTCCCTGCATGAATGCTACACTCCCTGCATGAATGCTACACTCCCTGCATGAATGCTACACTCCTGCATGAATGCTACACTCCTGCATGAATGCTCACTCCCTGCATGAATGCTACACTCCCTGCATGAATGCTACACTCCCTGCATGAATGCTACACTCCCTGCATGAATGCTACACTCCCTGCATGAATGCTACACTCCCTGCATGAATGCTACACTCCCTGCATGAATGCTACACTCCCTGCATGAATGCTACACTCCCTGCATGAATGCTACCACTGGGGTGCCACTAGGAAGGTTCTTTGGACCCATGGTGTCTTACACAAAAAAAATCATTATTCGGACAGACCATTACTTGGGGTTCTACTGTAAATGCTTTGGCAATAAAAGACAATTTTTTTTATTTTATTTTTTAAATATGAAGTTGAATTTTATTATGGGAATGTTTTATACCTTTGGGGAGGGGGGGTGGATGGGTGAATTTTTTTTTTTATTTCGTTCCATCTCCCACCGAGGTAGCGCGACCTAGAAAAGAAGACACTCCCCATCATTCACACTTATCACTGTCTTGCCAGAGGTGCACAGATACTATAGTTCAGATGTCCATCCAAACTGCAAATATCCTCACCCCTCCTTCAGAGTGTAGGCACTGTACTTTCCATCTCCAGGACTAAAGTCCAGCTAACCAGTTTCCCTGAATTCCTTTACAAAAGTTACCTTGCTCACACTCCAACAGTTCAAGTTCCAAAAATGACGCCTTGACTCCTATCTTAACATGCTCACACATGCCTATTGGATGTCCAAGCCTCTTGCACACAAGGGAGACCCCTACCCTGCCTTCCCTCCACTACTGATTTATACACCCTGCAAGTCATCGTATTTTTTTCATCCTCTAAATGTCCAAACCAGCTCAATAACCCATCCTCAGCCCTTTGGATAATACTTTTATTAACCCTGCACTCCCTAATCTCCAAGCTATGCATAATATTTACACCAAACATTGCCTTCAGACACTACATCTCCACTGCCTCCAGCCTCCTCACTGCAACATTACCTGTGCTTCACACCCATATAAAAGTATTTGTACTACTAATCTTTCATACATTCTCTTTTTTGCCTCCATGGATTACATTCTTTTTCTCTATAGATGCCTCAGTGCACCACCCATTTTTTTCCTCAATTCTATGGTTCACCTAGTCTTTCATGGACCCATCTGCCAACAAGTGTACTCTCAAATACCTGAACACATTCTTGTCCTCTAATATCCAATCTTCCATTACCTAAATTGTTTGTTACCCTCATCACAATGCTTCGTCTGTGTTCACTTAATTTCCCTGTTTTACATACCTTCCTATGTTTGTCCACCAACCTTTGCAACTTCTCTTCAGAATCAACTGAAAGCACAGTGGCCTCTCCCAGTTGGCAGGAGGGGGTAAAGGAGGTTACAAATGCTAGGAGCTTGGATATGCAACAGGCTTGTGTGAGTGTGTTAGATAGGTATGAGTAGAGGCAAATGATTCTTATGATTTGACGTGCTGTTGGAGTGTGAGCAGTGTAACATTTATGAAGGAATTCAGGGAAACCAGTTAGCCAAACTTGAGTCTTGGTGGTCGGAAGTACAGTGCCTGCACTGTGGAGGAGGGGTGGGAATGTTGTGGTTTGGAGGGTCATGAACTGTGATGTTGGTGCCCTTCTGGCAAGACAGTGATTGAACGAGTGACAGTGAAAGTGTTTTCTTTGTCGGGTAGCCTTCCTCGATGGGAGGCGGCTGGAGTTTTAAAATAAAAAAAATGCCCACAGTGTGCTCTTATTTTTTTTTTATTAACACATCGGCCATTTCCCACCAAGGCAGGGTGGCCCAAAAAAGAAAAACTTTCACCATCATTCACTCCATCACTGTCTTGCCAGAGGCATGCTTACACTACAGTTATAAAACTGCAACATTAACACCCCTCCTTCAGAGTGCCGGCACTGTACTTCCCATCTCCAGGAATCAAGTCCAGCCTGCTGGTTTCCCTGAATCCCTTCATAAATGTTACCTTGCTTACACTCCAACAGCACGTCAAGTCCTAAAAACCATGTGTCTCCATTCGCTCCTATCTAACACGCTCATGCACGCTTGCTGGAAGTCCAAGCCCCTCGCACACAAAACCTCCTTTACTCCCTCCCTCCAACCTTTCCTAGGCCGACCCTACACCGCCTTCCCTCCACTACATATTTATACACTCGAAGTCATTCTATTTCATGCCATCCTCTCTACATGTCCAAACCATCTCAATAACCCCTCCTCAGCCCTCTGGATAATAGTTTTGGTAAATCCACACCTCCTAATCACCATACTATGGATTCTCAGCATTATATTCACACCACACATTGCCCTCAGGCATGACATCTCCACTGCCTCCAGCCTTCTCCTTGTTGCAACATTCACAACCCATGCCTCACACCCATACAAGAGTGTTGGTATAATATACTCTCATACATTCCCCTCTTTGCTTTCATGGATAAAGTTCTTCGTCTCCACAGACTCCTCAGTGCACCACTCACCTTTTTTCCCTCGTTAATTCTATGATTCACCTCATCCTTCATAGACCCATCTGCTGATACGTCCACTCCCAAATACAGTGGACCCCGGTTTTCGTGATATTTTCATTCCAGAATGCTGTTCAAGTGCCATTACCAAACGAATTTATTCCTATAAGGAATAATGTGTTAAGTCTATTTTCTTGGCTGCTTACTTTGGGCAGTAGAATGGTAGCGTAGGTGCAGAGATACGGCCGATGACTAGACTCAGTTTATTAATGGCAAGGTGTAGGTGTACACGGGAACAGAGCGTGAGGGGACCGGGAGCCAGTTAGGGTAGATCCTGGTTCAGTGAGGTAGGCAGCGGCGCCCTGAGGTAGACACACATGGACACAACACCAACACACCCCAAACGACCTCACCTCGCGTCTCTTGTAGCTGTAGGAAGGGCGTAGAGACGCTGCTGGATGCAGAAGGGTGTAGGAGAATGCTGGAGAGTTGTAGAGTAGGAGATGAACACACACGTGACTGCTTCAGGCTGGAGAGCTGGAGATGACGCCCTATGTCCCGATTTTGTGGAAAAATCGTGGACGATGCTCTGACTCAGGCACCCACGAGACGCTGGAAGCTACGGATGATGCGATAAGCCAGCAGATGACCTGGATATGACTGGCTTGGTCGGATGATCGACTGGGCGGTGGGTCCCCTACACTACACTCTGCCATGAACCACTGCTGTCACCACTGTTAAGTCTTGTCTTTCTCGCCCAGCGGTTTAATTTTATCGATAGCATTAAAGGCGCCCAGGATGTGTTCCTTGGGGCCGAGCCCTAATTCGTCAATCCTATCATGGAGATGGAGTGGGGCATCTCTTCGCATGACGCCTCCAACGATCATGGGAATGATGTCTTCGAGTTTTATACTACCGTCACTAGGGACCCACTTGCTATCCTTCATAATGTCAATAAAATCTAACGATGCTCGCTGGAAACGACAGACGCAAGCGAGGGGGCTTTCATCCGGGGTTTGGCACTCATTCATGACGCTCGTGATAATGTCAAGGTAATGGCTCTGATGCCTGCGCCGGAAGTAATTACGGAATGCTTCCTTGAGCTTGGGCCATGACTGCAAATCACGCACTTCCACCAAGTCTAAGAAGGAAGTGATAACACTTAGGGATGTGTTCACAGCCACCGCGGCAGTGTTTACATAGTGCGCGTCAGTGGGGTTATCGGTTCGTCCCTTAACTGTCGTCTCGACCGATTTGAACCACGTCTCCAACATACTGGCGCGACCATCGAACAAAAGGGACGGGCGGGGATGACATTCGTGGCCATTCGTGGCCACGACATGGGCTACTGCTTGGCCAATTGTTATGGAGGCGCCATCCTCCCCCTGATGGGACCTAACAGGAGAGGCATCAGTGCCATCTGCGGCAGAAGCTTGGGCATCGCGACGGCTACTGCGTGTCTGAGTCATAGCGTCAGTTATAAGCACAAAATAAGTCACGGAGAAAGGGAAAGGGATCAAAGCAAGAATTGATACACAAACGGCTAGAACTCAACACAGAGTCAGAGAGGACACAACACGGTGTTACTCAAAACCGGGAGCCAGTTAGGGTAGATCCTGGTTCAGTGAGGTAGGCCGTCGAAGTGAGAAAGAAGCATGGCTGACCAGCCCGACCCAGGATCTACCCTAACTGGCTCCCGGTCCCCTCACGCTCTGTTCCCGTGTACACCTACACCTTGCCATTAATAAACTGAGTCTAGTCATCGGCCGTATCTCTGCACCTACGCTACCATTCTACTGCCCAAAGTAAGCAGCCAAGAAAATAGACTTAATAAATGTAAATTAGACTAGTCCTTTTAGACCCCCAAAAATACACTTACCAAAGCACTTACAAAAATACACTTACATAATTGTTCGAGTTTGGAGCATCACGAACACCGGGGGTCCACTGTATCTGAACACATTCACCTCCTCCATACTCTCCCTCCAGTCTGGTATCCAATCTTCCGCTACCTAATTTTTTTATTTTCATCACCTTACTCTTTCCTATATTCACTTTTAATTTCCTTCTTATCTATAAAAGTTTAATTAGAACACTGATTTTTTTTTAGGCAATTATGGATATTTCAAATTGTAACCAAAAATTTGTGTATACGGATATTACGGCATCTGCGCCACTGTTTTCATCCTCCATGAGTTCTGTGTGTCCCAATTATGTCTGGAAACTTTCCAAAATTTCAAATGTTGCATATTTTATATATACAGTGGACCCCCGAGTAACGTAAAAACTTCATTCCAGAAGCCTGCTCAAGTGCCATTACCGAACGAATTTACTCCCTTAAGGAATAATGTCACGTAGGTTAGTCTATTTTAGACACCCAAAAATACGCTTCCACAAGCACTTACAATATTATACTTACATAATTGTACGATTTCCGGGGTGTTTGTTACTCGGGGGTCCACTGTACTGATAATTGTACTTGTGTACCTGTACCTAAATAAACTTACGGTGCTGACATGCAGGTACATATTAAAATCATTGAGTGTCTCACTAGTGTTGAAGCAATAAGCATAATACATAATAATAATAATCATCACTCTGGGGCACTTTAAATGTCGTATACTATTACATTATTATAGACATTTTCATGAATCCATCTTTGAGAAGCTGTTTACAGTATAATATTACTGGGGGTAACTGTAGAGAAGTATTCCTTTCGTATGCCTTCATTCTAGTGTCATTCACTCTTAAAATGATGTATATTGCATGAGAATGGGAGTGTTGCTGTTATTTATTCTACTCTACCAATGTGACGACAACTTGTACATAATGTAAACTGTTTGTATTGTGGGGAAGAACAGATTCACAAACACATACATAATGCGAAATGAACGCGTATCAACAAAGTAAACAGATATTAATACACGTTCATCTGACTGCCCACCACCCGTTCACTTTGTTTACATTCTCCGTATCTCTTTCGTCTCTCATTTATGATGGCATCTAAGGGTAGGTGTGATAAAAAGGAGTCATAAGCCTCTTTAAATGCCAAGTTAGAAATGATTGAACTCTGTGGACAAGGTATGTCGATGACAGTAAGCATAATAATAATTGCTTTGGGGTGCTTTAAATGTCATATATTATTTTATAGACATTTTCATTAATCCATCTATGACTTTTTTTCCAAATTATATAAGAAATACACTACAGTGGTCCCTCGGTTTTCGCGCATCTCCAAACTCGAACATTTATGTAAGTGTATTTTCGTAAGTGTTGTTGCAAGTGTATTTTTGGCGGTCTGAAATAGACTAACCTACGTGACATTATTTCTTAAGGAAGTAAATTCGTTCAGTAATGGCACTTAAGCAGCATTCTGGAACGAATTTTCGGCAAAAACCGAGGTACCACTGTACATATCATATAAACAAAATGTATACATTCATAGTAAAACATAAATGTGAGGTGTGGCCAGGCGGGCTACCACACCTGACTTCCTACAATAAATACTACATTAAGACTACAAATATGGGGAAGTGGAACAGAATTCTTCCTCCGTAAGCCATGTGTGTCGTAAGAGGCGACTAAAATGCCTGGAGCAAGGGGCTAGTAACCCCTTCTCCTGTATACATTACTAAAGTTAAAAAGATAAACTTGTTTTTCTTTTTGGGCCACCCTGCCTCAGTGGGATATGGCCGATTTGTTGAAAGAAAAGTAATGAGTGTACTGTATGTGCATTTTACTTTTTTATTGTTTTTTTGTGCCTAGTTCTATTGCTAACTTAATATACGATAGTGTAAACGTGTTATCAGGTATTTATATGCCAGTGAAAAAAGGGTGATTCGCTTTACGGTGATTTTTGCTTCACGGCAGTAGCCTGGAACCTAACCCGCCGTATAAGTGGGACCCTCCTGTAAGTAGTTTTTTCCTCATGTTAGTGCATCTCATTTGCTATGACTTACTCTGCCCCTTTTTTTTTTGGAGGGGGGGGGGATGAATCTTGCCATTCTAAAAAATAAATATGGTGGTGGTAAGAAAAATTGATCATGGTGAAGCAGAAGGAATATTCACTTGTCCTTCCTCTACCACTTTTTTTTTTTTTGCTCTACTATTATGTGTGTATAAAGAAATCAGGCTGATTTTACTAAAATTAAAGTGATCTTTGGTGTGTTTTCATACATGGAGAGTATGTACATATACTGTAATAACTATCAGTCATAAGGTAAAATGAATGAATTCAGTTTCTTACAGCAATTGTAGCTACAGTGGTACCTCGAGTTACGATATTTTTTAGTTCGAGAATGCTGTTCAAGTGCCATTACCAAACGAATTTATCCCCATAAGAAATAATGTAAAATAGACTAGTCCTTTTACACCCCCAAAAATATACTTACAAAAGCATTTTAAAAAATAAACTTACATAAAAGGGCGATTTTGGGGACCATCGTAACTCGAGGTACCACTGTATGTATAATATATATATATATTTTTTTTTTTTTTTCTCTCTCAACAAGTCGGCCGTCTCCCACCGAGGCAGGGTGACCCAAAAGAAAGAAAATCCCCAAAAGAAAAACTTTCATCATCATTCAACACTTTCACCACACTCATACATAATCACTGTCTTTGCAGAGCAGCTCAGATACTACAGCTGAGAAAAGTCCCTCCCAGCTGTCACTATCTCAGACCCCTCCTTTAAAGTGCAGGCATTGTACTTCCCATTTCCAGGACTCAAGTCCAACTAAATCAATTAACTGGTTTCCCTGAATCCCTTCACACAATGTTACCCTGCTCACACTCCAACAGATCGTCATGTCCCAAAAACCATTCGTCTCCATTCACTCCTATCTAACACGCTCACACATGCTTGCTGGAAGTCCAAGCCCTCGCCCACAAAACCTCCTTTACCCCTTCCTCCAACCTTTTCTAGGACGACCCCTACCCCGCCTTCCTTCCCTACAGATTTATACGCTCTCCAAGTCATTCTACTTTGATCCATTCTCTCTAAATGACCAAACCACCTCAACAACCCTCTTCAGCCCTCTGACAAATACTTTTAGTAACTCCACACCTTCTCCTAATTTCCACATTCCGAATTTTCTGCATAATATTTACACCACACATTGCCCTTAGACAGGACATCTCCACTGCCTCCAGCCTCCTCCTCGCTGCAGCATTTGCAACCCATGCTTCACACCCATATAAGAGTGTTGGTACCACTATCTTTCGTACATTCCCTTCTTTGCCTCCATGGATAACGTTTTTGTCTCCACAGATACCTCAATGCACCACTCACCTTTTTCCTTCATCAATTCTATGGTTAACCTCATCCTTCATAAACCCATCTGCTGACACATCAACTCCCAAATATCTGAAAACATTTACTTCTTCCATAATCCCTCTCTCCAATGTGATATCCAATTTTTCTTTATTTAAATCGTTTGATACCCTCATCACCTTACTCTTATCTATGTTCACTTTTAACTTTCTACCTTTACACACTCTCCCAAACTCGTCCACTAACCTTTGCAAATTTTCTTTAGAATCTCCCATAAGCACAGTATCATCAGCAAAAAGTAACTGTGTCAACTCCCATTTTGCATTTAATTCTCCATAATTTAATCCCACCCCTCTCCCCAACACCCTAGCATTTACTTCTTTTACAACCCCATCTATAAATATATTAAACAACCATGGTGACATTACACAACCCTGTCTAAGACCTACTTTTACCGGGAAGTAATCTCCCTCTCTCCTACACACCCTAACCTGAGCCTCACTATCCTCATAAAAACTCTTTACAGCCTTCAGTAACTTACTACCTATTCCATACACTTGCAACA